>OMKP01079855.1:0-22905 GCA_900302375.1 Bathygadus melanobranchus
CTGATTGGTTACTCTGCACATCAAGTCCAAGCAAATCGGTTCCAGATAGACAAAACTTTATTGGCAACTGCTGAAAATCAAGCAGGAGGCTCGGTCCCTTGCTAATTGTTGACAGTGCATCCAATGTTTTTTAATTAATTAATGACACATTTAATTAATTAATGACACATTTAATTAATTAATGACACATTTAATTAATGAATGACACATTTAATTAATTAATGACACATTTAATTAATTAATTATTGGTGTATTTATTTATTTCATTATGGCACTTTTAGTCCTCCATAGAAATTACCCCGAGTGCTCATTTGCAGAAAGAACCTGTATGCCCGGCTGCCGCTAGGGGGTGGCGAATGGTGCGGTCGCACAGGCCCTCGCACTTTGGAGGGCCTCGCATCAGAGGGATTTTTGTGTGTGTGCCTTTAATACATTTGTAAATGTTTACACTGAGAATCGTATTTATTAATAGTCAATCACAGACCTAAAACCTACAATACCGGTACTACCAGTATTCTAGGTGTGGAAGGCGCATGATGAGCGCATTTGTTACAATGCATCCTGCCTGAGAGAAAAAAGACGTGCGTGTCGCGCGTGTATAGTGCATCATAAGGCTTCGCGCTTACAACTTCGCACAGAGCCTCGCATATCTCCCAGAAGACCCTGCCTGTATGAGACAACCTCGATTAGACGAATCGGACGACAATGTACCGCCAAGCATCAAGGGATGCAGTGGGGAAATACGTGCATAAGTACACTTACGGTGCATTATCGGTATAAATAACTGACTATGTGAGGACTCAAGATTTGTAGTAGTGCACTATAGCACGAGTGGACCAATTCGAACAGAGCCGGATTGCTTGAAGAGAATCTCAATCGGCCGCTGAATCGAGGACCGAGATACAATGGTGGCTGTGTTTCAACACTTAATATTCGGGCTTTATTACTCGAGCACCAGTAGTAGTGTTGATTGATTCAGCGGCCCAGATTCTCGCCAAGCAGCTTCAGCAATTCGACAATTGAAACAGGTGGTACAATGGACATCGAGGAAAACACCTAGATTTACCAGGAAGTGTGTAGTGAATGGCGCTATACTGCTAATGGTAACGCAGCATGGGTGTATAACTTTCGTTTAAATGAATGGGCGGCCATTTTGGACACCGCATGATTATATTATACATCCCCTTCTACCGCTCCACGAACTGCTAACTGCCCCAAAGCGTTAGAAAACAAGATTAGAGATGGCTAAACATATAGCCTACATGGCGAGAAGAGACAACACATCCATCATGAACCTAAACTAGAAAAGTAACACCCACAAGGATTTACGTGAATACATTCTCCAAATGGCATTTACCCTTTTTTTTTTATTTCGGCTCGATTGCACCACGCAAGTAAATCGACGCAGGACATTACCCATAATGGCCCCTTTACTTTTGGGCATCCTATCTACCTAGTTTAAAATGAATCATAGGAAAACAATGAATATATAAAACTCAAAAAAACATTTAAAAAAACGTTCATACAGGACATTTCATTACTTAAAAACAGGAAAAACGTTCAAGCTTTGATATAAAATGTTAAAGCCAAATCAACAAAAAAACTAAACCACTTACAAATTAAAATCAGTGCCAGCAAATTAGAATTGAAAAGAAAAACAGGACAGATTAACAGTGTATCCAAGGTGCTGAATTATCTAGTTCAAAAGCACCAAAGCTGATAAACATACTGTGCACCATTCTCTGATAAGATATCCCTGTCATATACTTGAAGAATAACAGATATTTTTTACATTTACTTTGTCAGACCAAGACCAGCCAAGCATGTCTGATGAATTCACAGCATATCATCCTCTCCTCCTCCGTACATGTCGGCTAGCTTCTTAAAGCGAGGACCCCATTCGCCTAGGCAGTCATAGTCCTGGTCCCCACTGCTTGACGAGTTGAGGGACGACAGGGTGCCGGCATCAGAGCCTTTACCCTCATCATCAAAGACCAGGAGGGAGTCATACGGGGGAGCCAACGGGTCATTGTCTGCTGCCTTCAGGTTCTGAAGAGTGAATACAGCACAGGTGCACTTATTGTATACTATTTACTTGGCGGAACAGTACAAGTAGCATACAGAGGAGTGAAACTTCCATTCACCATGTCAAACCATATGCCTGATATGACAAATTAGCAGGGAGTGTAGGATAGGGAAATTTGCAGTAAGACTAAAAAACTAAGTATAGAACACAAATGGATGCATGTAGAGCTTCAATTTAATGTTCTTTGCTTTGATGAAAGACCTCAGATCTTGTTTAAAAAGTCATACAGCATCATAATGCAATCGAAGTAACTTAAAAGATTGCCTTTTTTCACCGTACAAATATAGCCAGACTGATGCAATCACTTTCAAAAGACAACACTAAAAAACTGACCCATGCACTAATTTTCAGCACTGACAGGGTCTTACTACCAAGTCCTTCTCCTGACCTACAAAGCCTTAAATGGCCAAAGTCCCAGTTACCGCATCACCACCCACAAACCCTCATGCCATTCCCCACTGCTCCACATCCCCCCGACATCTCTGGTGGGAGACAGAGCCATCTGCTCTTTCTCCCCACCCCTCTGAACTCCCTCCCAGACAATATCCCAACTGCCCCCTTCATTGAGGTTTTTAAAATCGGCAGACCATTTAAGCATTTTATAATGGTCCAAACTTGTTTTAATTCCCCTTCTACTTCATTTAATTCGACTTTTATAGTGGCCCACCACCATCTTTATGGTAAAAGCAAAAGCAATATAGAATAAAACAATAGTCTTTTACCTTACTTGGTACAGAACATGGGTACTCAAATTGTAAGACTCTATAGTGACAGTTAACATTCACCATTTGACTCACATCATCAATAAAATTGCCAATGTCCTCAGGATTGGCAGGACGAGGTCGATATTGGACTGCAGGCAGAAAGTTTGGCACCACATCATTCCGGAAGACGTCAGGGCGGTTGTCAAGACCGCGATGGAGCACACTCAGATCATAATAATCCTAAGAACAATTTGAAGTCAACACAAAAAGGAACACTTAATAAATGCAACACAAGTAAAAATAATCCTAAACAAGTAATTACACCATCACATCAAAACAAACATTTAGCCAATACTTCCATCTTACCTGGTCATCCTCCCCTCCTCCTTCTTCATCATAGTAGTAAATGTTGTCCCTGATGTCATCATCTTTAAGGAGAGGCTCCTTCTTCTCTCCACCTCTGCGTCTAAGAAACATTAGCAGCAGCAATACCAGCACTGCAGGGACAAAATGGTTGTCTCATTAGAACAGATGGGTGAAATACAATGACTTCATGTTGTCTTTATATCATTTTGTATAGAATAGAAAAACATTGTTTCCTTTTGGCCGTTTCATGGGGATGTCCACAAAAAAGATAGTATAGTAGCATAGTTCATATCATGCCTTCTACATTACAGCTTCAAACATGGTCTTCTCCACACAAAGAAAGAACTTTCAAAAATGTGTCAAGGAATATCCAATTTAAATTTCTAGTGAAAGTTCTGTGTCAATGTATTCTTTTATATTGCACTTACATAACAGTAGCAGGATGGCTCCCAATATTGCTAGGATGACTGGCAGGCCCAAAGCTGCTTCTCTGCCTTGTACACATATCACGTCAACTCCTGTACAATCGCAGACTGTGGCCTTGACACTGTTGAGCTGCCCATAGTTATAGCTGTCTGCCACAATCATGACGACATTATAATCTCCAACAGGAAGCGGCGTAATTAATGTCAAAATGATTCCCGTATCTGGATTCAAGGAAGAAAAGAAGGAAGGATGAGAAAAATAAGGAACAATGACAATTGACAATGACAATTATTTGAGTCTAGACGGCGCCATTGGACAGAGCAAGGGATAAAGGAGAAAATCAAATGCATTAAGTGATGGCAAATGATTGATAACTTCAACCTTTAACTGTGATCACAATTATTCAAACATGTCACACAGTCAAAGTAGAACAAGCCCTGATTCTAGCTTAAACATTCATTGAAAAATCTAAGGTAGCAGGAAAAGAAGTGATTGACTAATAAGCGTATGTAGCAGCAACAATAATAACACGTTGGTCATTTCTTTCATAAACAGACTACACTGAAAAGCCACCAACAAGGGCCAACGGTGCGAGACAGCGCCAAAACTAGGCCCACAGACACTCGCCAACGGGCCGACGATGGCCTGACATTGGCTGAGTGTGTCAAGGGCCTCTACTCACAACCTATTTGGTAGCAGACTCTGCTGCAGCCCCAATGTTTTTGTTTTTTTAATATGTAGGTCAGACACGAGCTGACCAATGACAGGAGCTATTATAACACCTCTGCTATTTACACAATTTTAACATTGATGGGTTTTTTTTGTCTGTAAAAAGTGGAAATACATACGTGTGCCATTCATCTTAGCAGTCCAGTTAGTCGCGGACATGTCCTGTAATGCTACACTGTAGGGTGCTGCAAACTCCGGCCCATCGGCATCTGTCACGGATAGCAGTTGAGGAGCAGAGTCCTTTTTGCAAACCTGAAGGAAGTATAAGAGTACACATTTGTTGAGTAAATATCTCTAGTGCTTAACGTTAAACGTACAAAAAAACTAAAAATATACCTTAATTTTGCGCTCATTGATTGAAGGGTAGTTGTCGTTAACATCTAGTAGTGTAATTTCCAGTGTTCCTGTACTAGTGGCTGGGATAGCATCTTAAACAAAAAAGGACAAAAACTCAATCATAACAAAAACACAAATTTTGCATCAACATTTCTTTAAACATCCTTCTACATATAACACATCTTCAATGTTCCTACATACCATCATCAAATGCTGCAATCGTGGCAGTGTATTTGTTGTCTTTAACATAGATGCTCTCTCGGTCCAGCTTACTCTTCACTATAATCATACCCGTGTCCTTGTTCACACTTAGCCACCGTGCCGGGTCTTTTAAAATCCTATACCTGCATATACAAGTGGAAAGAGTTCCATACAAATGGTTAACAAACCAATATTTATAGTTTGGAGCAGTATAAGTGGTGGTATCAGAAATCCTTAAAAGAACAAACAATTTGATCTTACGAGACATTCTGGTGGCGTGCAGTGTCAGGGTCGACTGCAGTGTATTGCACAATGTCCTTGCCAACTTCGATGTCTTCCTTCGTCGTCACAACCTTAACGGCTGGGCTAAACACAGGAGCCTCGTTCACATCTTCTACAGAAACAACTACTGTGGCAGTGGCTGTCAGAAGACGGGTGGCAAATGGAATGTT
The DNA here is from genome assembly GCA_900302375.1 of Bathygadus melanobranchus. Lineage (NCBI taxonomy): Eukaryota > Metazoa > Chordata > Actinopteri > Gadiformes > Macrouridae > Bathygadus > Bathygadus melanobranchus. The sequence continues at coordinate 5,301 of OMKP01079855.1, forward strand.
GTTTTCCACAGCCACAAGCAGGGTATGTGTGCTGGAAGTCTCATAGTCCAGACCCTAAATAGATGATTAGAACAATGAAAAGCTAAATGTCATTTAAATCAAACACTAGTACATTTTAACTAGTAGCATTGCAGTAGTATGTTCACAATTTCTTTTCTTAAGCCACTACTCAATATACAACCCTACCTTTACAGTCTTAATGATTCCTTCTTGGTTGCCAGGTCCAGTTTCCACAGCAAATAGTCCTTCAGAATTTCCATCAACAATCGTAAACTTTGCAATCCAGGCTGGAGAATGAGGGTCATCACCATCCGTTACAGGCATCTTCACAACCAGCTCTCCCACTTTGTTTTCTGGGACCATGGCCCGATACTGTGCATGTTTGACCAGAAAGAAAAGTTAAAGAAAGTAAAACGAAACCATATAAAAGACTCCCTAATGAAATCATTCATTCAATTTAAATATTGAATGAATTATGAATTAATCATTGGGCAACATTGGATAAAATGTTGCACTAATTAATTCTTTCCCCACTTAAGAAAGATCACTTTATTATGGAGCGTGAATACAGAGTAACCATGCACATCGTTTGAGACTTTTTACTGTCGGGGTGTTTGCACAAATACATTGCTTGCCTCTTTCTAGGAGGCGCTTCCCTGCATACTAAACATTTACATGGTATAGTCACTATGCTTATTATCTATGTGCTTCATGTTTGAGGGCATGGAGCAATGACAATGTACCATAGTCCTTAGACTTTCCAAGTCTTGAATACGTCAAGTCTCCAGAGAGTTCAAGTAGGGCTGGGTGAAAAAACGATCGATAATTTTCACGATAAATCAATCTCAAATGTATCATTGTGATCATGGAAAATCTTGAGTCATTTTTGAGTCAGTTTTCCTCTACCTACAAAAACACTACACATATAGGCAGTCGTACAACAGAAACAAATGCATGTAAATGAAAACCAAACGAATGGGTGCATGCAGGTGCACACACGTATATTGGCGATCGCATCACTTTCATGAACAATCCAGAAACACAAGAAAGAAAAGTGGTTAAAGTTTGGTTTGGTTAAATCAGTGTGGGTAGTGCATAATACAAGTTTACTATGTTTGTGTCATACAGACAGAAACTGTCACTATGTATTATGTAGTGGTGATATGCCACATATGTACATTTTAAGAGACTTGATAATGAAAGAATGTTATGGCATGAAATTCCAGTCGTGTATGTATCAATTTATTAATATTTGAATAAGTTAAGTAAATTGAATAAGTAAATGGGCTGCCTGATATTCAGACAGATCTGTATCAGGCCTACTGAAGATTGCAGTATCAGCATGGAAACCACTTCTAGTTTCTTCAGCTATCACTTGGGAGCAAAAAAATGTAAACTGTTAAACCAACAGAACTAATGCATATACATTGTGATAATTATAGACAGACCGATACAAGCATCTGTCATTAGCCGATACACATAAATTGGTGGCGTTCTATTGAGAATAATAGGTTTTTACTACTGTACTTGCCATATGTGTGGAGAAGGCCGGGGCATTGTCGTTGCTATCAGTGACTTTAAGGATAACGGTCGCTTGTGCACGCAAACCTTTTCCTTCCATGTCTGCCGCTTGCACTTTTAATGTGTACTGTGCGTATTTCTGTTGGCAAAGAAACATATGTAATCCCATTTCAATTCAAGAAACATTTCTGCGTAAAATAAGGGGAGTGGACAAATTAAATATAAGTCTGACCTCTCGGTCAAGCCCAATGCCACTGACTCTGATGGCTCCACTAATAGGGTTTATGACAAACAAATGGTCACTGGGCAACTTTGGTTCCTGGCTCAAAATTGAGTAGCCGACATCAGAATAACGAGTACCGGGTTCATCCGCATCTGTGGCTTTAATTGTAATCACTTCAAAGTCTGCAAGGGAAAGACGGAGAAATGCAGAAAGAAGTTAAATTTGAGGCTGTCCATTTAATTCACACATCTAGAAAAAAAAAAAGTGGATGTACAGATGAGAAAAAATAGCGTAACATAATAGCATTGAATAAAGTAAAGTTCCAGCTCAAATGGCAAGAGATGACAATCTAGAGAAACATCACAGTACCTTTAGGTGAAATCTCGGGAACTTCTCCAATATATGTTTCTTCGGTGAAAATTGGAGAATTGTCATTGTCGTCAATAACCCGCACGATAATATCCATGGCGTCCTCAGCCTGACCAACGTTCGGAACGGTGGCATGAGCCTGGAACTGCATACACAAAAATACGGATTATTTTAAGTGCATGGGTTTTTTTTTTTAGATGTACAGTGGGTGTTCACCTACCTTGTACGAGTCTTGCTTCTCCCTGTCTAGCTCTTGAGTTACATAAAGTGTGCCATTCTTTCTGTTTACAGTGAACAGGCCGATGGGGGGCTCAGTGGTTCCTGGTCCAGTGATGCTGTACACAACCTTTCCCTCTTTGTCTGCATCAGAACGGATCTATAACAAGAAAAATGAATACATAAACACATTGTTCTTTTGGTTGGACAGAATAGTAATTCAGTACATTTTGTTTGGAGTTTCGATAATGTTTTCGTAAGTTAGGAATCTGCACAAAGTAGTTCAAGTAAGTTAAATATAACTCAACACCATCTTACCTGACCTATTTCTTGGGGGTAGGCTTTCCTTTTATCATTCTCATTAACTTGAATAATAGGGATAGCCCACGCCCTCTTCTGTCTCCGCAGCCCTGTAAACCGAGGGATGTGCAAAACTGGAATAACCTAAAGGAGTAGCAGAGGAGAAAAAGGCCAAGAATATTTCAAAGAGGATTTGTGTTGATAACTTGGAAAAAATAATATGAGATGATATATGTACATATGACTGGGACCACCAAGATACCTTTGTCTTATTGGAATAGTCCACATTTGCACTCATGCTGATATGCTGATTGTGATGATCGTATCCTGGAATGTGAGCTTCCTGATCGTTGGGGTGATTTCCATAGTTATGAATACGATGGAGAAGCACGCTGACTTGTGTAGACCAGAATTTGTGTTCTTTAGATTTTGCGGTATAAATGATGAAGTCCCTTTGTCCTCCATGCAAAGTAGTTTCTTTCACCACCTTCACAAAATAGCAAAATTAAACATTAGAGCCAAAACTAGCACAGAGAGGATACCACACACAAAATTCCAATTACACACACACCTACCTTTAATGTACCATCTGGTGCCACCTTGAAATGGCTGTCGCTGCTGTAGAATTCTAATCTATTGTGGCCCCTGCAGTCATCAAAACCAACTGAAATGCCAGCACAATAGAAGTTAACTTTTATACACTGCATTTGAACTGTGAGTCAACATGCATAACCTAAAAATCAGTTTAACCATTTATTTTATACACACACATAATACAATAATGACCATGGAACTGTCCAACTGCCGTTGCTTCCTGGTAGAGGACCCGAGAATGAGAACAGCATAGCTGTCCTTTTCTCTGCCTGTGCTTATGCATACATGCAGAGCACATAACAGACAAAACTATTACATTTGATTGCATGTTGTTTAATGCTGGGTGTGTACTATCCCTACAGTCTATGGTATTATCCATTACAGCTCCTTTCCTTAGTGTGCTATATATATTAGTTATATTGTTCTGTTCAGTCATGTATGTATCCATTTTATGTTTTCATATTTCACAAAGTTTGGAAATGGGCTAACACATTGGTATCGGGTCGGTACTCTGCATCGGCAGATACGTAGATCAGGTATCAAAAAATTGGTATCTGAACATCTCTAGGCTGAGCCTCCCCATCACGCAGCGGTCTCTTTTTTGGTCACCAAACCACTCTGGTGGAGTTGGGATAGTAGAGGCAATGGGACATCATCAGGCTGTGTTATTCTTTCAATAGATATAGGGATGGGCAAAAGTGTAGTTTGCGCTGCTGCAAGTGAACGCCTATCTCACCACTCAACGTTGTGCGAGCTGAGGGCTGCTGTATGCGTAATGGGTGGCACTAGCTCAGGAGGTAGAGACTGGTTGTCTGGCAACTACAACATTGCTGGTTCAATCCTCGGCTCTTCCTAGCTAATTGTCGAGGTATCCCTGAGCAAGACACCTAACCCTGCTCCCGACGAGCTGGTTGTTGCCTTGCATGGTTGACACCGCTGTCGGTGTATGAATGGGTGAATGTGAGGCAATGTAAAGCGCTTGGGATAAAAGCGTTATATAAATGCAACCCATTTACCATGTCAACTCAGGTAGCCAGTTAAAGCTAGCATATCAGAAGTCTGCAACAACTATGCAGTTATTTGAGTGAATAACTCCACAGAAGGCAGTAAGGATGCAAGAAACACCAAAGAATTAGCTACTTTTTGTAGGTGTGCAAAAAAAATAGTATGATATTTTCCACCAATGTACACCAGGCATGTGCCAATCAGCGATCGGATTGTATATTGACAATTGAAGAAATGATCGACGATTGTTTTTTCCAGCACCAATATTAACTAACTTACTATCAGAACTAAGATACCCCAGGAGCAGTGTTAATTTTGTTAACTAAAACGAAAATGTTCGTCAACGACCATTTTTCCATGACTAAGACGAGCCGCTGACGAGCTAAAAATAGATCTTTGATAATAAAAACTATGACGAAAATGTATGTTTAGTTTTCGTTGACGAGACGGGACTAAAATGTTAGCGGTGGGCTATCGGGTATTCAAAATACATGATATGTGCGTCTAGTCTGTGTCAGACTATCAAAATATAAGCAATGCATCCCTGTCATTGGTTGAGGGATCATGTGACGTGTACAGATTCCCAGCCAATCAGGTGATGATGTCCCAACCGACAGCAAGTCGTCGTGTGTGTACGTGCCATTAATGACAACAACACAGCAACCTGATGGCGGCTTCAGCGTAAAAAGGCTTTGGTTGCAAAAAAAAAGATTAGATATATGGACACACTTTAGTTATAATTTGGCAAACTTAAGTCACCTTAATTCCAATTTCCGAAACCTGTATTAGCCAATTGAAATAGTTTAAAGAGAAAACATTTAGTAGCGTCCTGTGAGGTAGAGGACTGAAGTTCCTCTCAGTTCGGTGGTTGTACTGTTCTGGAGTTCCGTCAGTTAGTCGCTGTTTGATTGAGTTTGTTAATAAAACTATCGTTTTGATCAACCAAGACATTCATTCTGTATCGCACCCCGCCGCTCGCTACAATTGTGACTAAAAGTAATGACTAAAACGACTTTCCGTCGACTAAAACTATGAAGGATAAAAATGACTAAAATGTGACTAAAACTAATAAGCATTTTCATCTAACAGACTAAGACAATCTAAAATAGCTACCAAAATGAACACTGCCCAGGAGGGACCATCCTGGACCGAAGTTGCGTCCACCTTGGGTCATTAGGTCAGGTCTAGTAGAAGATTTGCTACTGCTTTATTACTTTATTACTGTTTGTGTGCCTTCTCTACTATTGATGTGGCGTTAGTGGGGAGATTCAGATCATCAGTGAGGTGGAACCCCAGGAAGCTTCTGACCATTTCCACTTAAGCCCCATTAATATTGACTGGATGGGCTGCCAGCACAGCAAAACAGGTAGTGTTTTTTCTCCTCTGAAAGGGAGATTCAATCTTGTGTATTCTTTTCGTCATTCACGACTATTGCATAATTTTCAGAGAATTGAAAGTTTGGACTTAAATTTTACACGAACCAAAAAAAGTTTGTTGATGGAAAAAAAGGATAAAATCTTCTGCCAAATGCCCTAAAAGTAAATGTGTCGGAGCTACGTATAGACGCCAGCCACCAATGCAGCATTGTAGGCCAATATCGGCTTGGAAAACGATACCCAGTAATGGATCGGTGCATCACTAGTAAGCAGGGTTTCCCACAGCGATCTATAAGCGAGGCGCAGCACCTCCCTTAACTTTTCACAGTATGCCAATGTGCATGTCCATTCTAGCCTAATATAATAGTTATATTATAATATAGGCTAACATAATGCACCGTTATTAATATAACATCTATGAAATCAAACAGTGGCCAGTCTCTGGAGACAGAGCTCAGTTTTGTCTAATTACGCACGGTAGGCCTATTCACATTTAGTTGTAGGTTGCTCACTTCATCCTCGTGAAGCATTAGTTTTGTTATTATTTCAATTACCCGTGGTTAATACGTAAGCATAATGCAATTGATCTAAGCTTATTAAAAGGGTGCTGTAGGCAAGATCTATAGCCTGCCTACATGATCTACTCAAATCTATCATTTGAGTGTAATTTGTTAAATATGGCATCATCCATCAGGTATTAATGAGTGAAATGTAAGATTATCTGTTTACTGCGCTGTATGGCACAATTTTGCTTGTAGACTGGTCCAAACTCATTTCTGACAAATCAGGGCATGTCTTACAATACATCTCTCCAATCTCTAATAGGTTCAGGCAATCCATCTTGCCTGTCAACAACATATAGCTAAGCTCCACCACCGGTACATGAATGCAACACTTTTTAATGGTAGATAGGGACTCGCACCTGGTGATATAAAAGGGCCTGTTTAAAACAGTACTTTATTTTACTTGAGGGGGACATCAACAGATGACCTAGTCTATATAGTCACTATATGGTACATATAAAATTAATTATTTCCCAGTTCCCGCTTACCGGTTACTCGCACAACAAAGTAGCTCAAAGTGCAAAGAGTTTTTGTAGTTCGTTATGACATATTTGTCTACTGTATTAGCAAAGCATAATTAGCTACAAATTCAACAACTTAGGAAAATGTACATTGCTTTCCATTCAACTAATCTTTAATCTTGGTTCATCCATGTCACTTAGCTTTTGACTGAAGTAGGGATGTGCATTTCAAGAAAAAGTACTATTTGATAATCACTGGGAACTATGACTATTATTCATCCACACACACCCACACACACACACACCCATTTGCGATTTTCTGGAATTAATCATATTGGGTGACGCAAATGTGACTGGTTTGAAGTTACTACTCCTTGTTTCAACATTATGACTTTACAGTATAGTTGCTACACTTAAAGAAAACAATACTTTAGCGTAAGCGCAAAAAAGCTGATGACAAAATGTACATGCAAGTAACACCAAAGACTCAAATCAATAATATTGTGAGCAAGCATAAGTTATTCATGTTTCTGAAGGGAAAATCAATACTAATACATAATTCATTTAAAATGCCATTAGTGACCATGCATTATACCATTCTCATTTTTAAGGAAACGAGTGGAATGGTGGCAAGACCTGTGGGTTCCCATTACATTACTATAAACATGTTACAGATGCATTGTCAAGTTAACATGCTTTCATGAAACACCCATTCTTCTCCTTAAGTTTAAGTCACGTCATTGTCTGTCATTTTTTCATTTTAATTATAACACTGACCATTATTTCCTGCATTATTATTTAGGATGTACCCATTTTCACTCCAAATATGTACTGTTGTTACGTACACAAGTAGTTTAAAGCATCGGGATACTAGTCTAGGTATTAATTGGTTAATTAATCGAAAAGAACAGAGGTATTGCCCATCCCTTCTACAAGAGCAAACAAATAGAGCTGGGTGCTGACAACATTTACAAAGTAAATATCAGGACATTAAAATCAACGATTCCCCAATAATGTCCAATCAATGTGCATATTCTAAACAATTGATTATAACGTCTGGACAGAGATCAACATACAACATATAGTGACAGCGGCTATTTTAAGCATTTTTTAATGACTTGTAGAAGTTAGAGTCTCATCTTAACATTTTGATGTTCCAAGTGGTTGAAAACAAGCTCTACTCCCCTGCATGTAGCCACCTATCAGTCTGACGCTTGCTGCGTGAAGTGCACTAAACAGACACCGCATTAGGCCCATGGTATTCTTTTCCTTAAAAGGATACAGACGCACCGAGATCTAACTATTTGATTAAGGCCTAGCTATATATTAGCCGTTTATATGTATGTCTCCATGAAATATGCCGGCCGAAAGAACACCGTACCTCTTCCAATGACACGTCCTTTATGAAGCTTTCTACTCTCCACTTTGAAAACCGCCCCATCCATCTTGAATCCAGGCGCACATTTCTGCTGTACAGCAAATGATGGCCAGACCTATAGGGAGAAAAAGGTTACAAAATGAGCAAACGTTTAGTTGGATTTGGTGGAACATTACTTTTACCGTTTGAGCAGGTATCCGAGTAGCCCATTTTATCTTTCGGCGCAGGTTGTCAAGGCGGCACATATTAAAAAAATTATCGATGTAGGCCCAATGTAGCACGATACCAAATGTCTGCGCTTTGTCAGTTGGTTCCACATTTTTTCACATATTCATGTTCGAGCACACGGCCATGCCAGAGACTACATTAGTTTGTAATGCAAATTTAAAAAAAAAAGAAAGAAATCGCAAAATCAACTAAAGTCAGAGCGCAATTAGAAATAGCCTACAATTGACACCTAATATTTACGTTGTTTTGTTTTTTCTGAATTTAAACTAAATTTATAAAGGCCAGCGTCAAATGTATAACTACGAAACAGGGCGTAGGCCACATCAGAAATAGGCTAATGGCGTCCGTGGATTTCATATACAAGTTAGCAGGAAATCTCACCTGGTCAATGACGATTAGAATTCCTAATTTCAACAACCAAGTCGGGCCCATTGTTGTCTTGAAAGATTCTGTGTTAATAACTCAACAGAATTCAATCTAACTAAATAAGTCCGTCGAAGTTCCTCTTTCAGGCTTCCTTTGTCTCCCTTATTCGAAATAGTTTCGGCGACTGAAACGAGCTAGACAAGTTGTTGCAACAGGTATTTTCTGGACGTGACGTCAGTTCCACAGGTGCGCTAGTGACGCCCCTTCTCGTTCGCATTCCAAATATAGGCAAAGACAGGCGGAACGACAAAAGAAACAACGATACTAGTGCAAAATGTCAACAAATGAAAAAGCTGAAATGAAAAGCTTCTGCAAAACCCAAAGTAATAACTTGCACTTCGTTATCTGGTTTGAGGTAACTGGGTTGTAATCAGTTCCGAGTTGCTGACTGTTGCAACTTCCTCATCGAAAGCTCCGACTCTTGTGCGTGTATCAATATGTGACACACCATTCTCTTACGGTCTGTCTCGCCCACATACATCGCACGCGCACACACACTGGCTGTTAAATTGTAACTTAGTTAACTTGCTGTTAACTGGTCACTTTTCCTAAATTCATCAGTTAACTAACTAAATAACGAAATAACGTGTCAACGTATGGGTTAGGGTTAGGAGCGTTACACGAGAACGATGTCTTATGTCCTATATCTATGTATGTGTATTTATTCATTTGATCTAATCGTATTTCTGCATTTCGCATATGATCACGTCTCACCACCCTGAGTCATATCCTGCCTTATCAGAAACTGCCTTCATCATCAATAAAAACAATAACCATGGCGAAATACTTTCGTTTTACATAGGCCTATATAGCCTGGTATATCGTGTTATTGTTTATATAGGTAGGCCTATAAAAAACATTTTAAGGTTTAGTAGATTCGGTTAGAGGTAAATGGATTGCATTTATATAGCGCTTTTATCCAAAGCGCTTTACATTGCCTCACATTCACCCATTCATACCGTCGGGAGCAGTTAGGGTTAGGTGTCTTGCTCAGGGACACGTCGACACTTAGCTAAGGGGAACCGTGGATCGAACCAGCAACCTCCCCGTTGCCTGTTCTACCTCGTGAGCCACTGCCGCCCGAAGGTGGTAAAGTTTCCTATTACGAGCTGTTTAAATTAAGGTGTTAGAAATTACATTCAGAACATTGTGGATAAGACAAGCAACTGGAATATCGGTGCTCGGTTCTCATTTCAGTCGAAATCATGAGTTAAAAAAACATGCAATAACATGTGGTTTTGGCAAGGTCGTAGGAAGGTTTAGGGACGCTAGGGACTTTTCCCTAACAATCAAGGAATTGAAATCGCGACTAAGCGATGTATTTATAGAGACATAGGCCTAGGGCTAATGTTAAAGTCTCTGTCTCTTACAAAGCGATACTACAAATCAGCTAAATTGGCAAATGATAACAGCTATAATATAATAACCCAAATAGTACATGTACGTTATTGTAACAATATCTGGCCTACTTACAACCTTTGTTTTGTCCATAACGTTAGTCACAATGTAAGAGAAATCAAAAAATGACTTTAAACAATACAAGCCAGATAACTTTTGACATATTTAACATGGACACAAAGCCAAATTATTCTATTAATATATGGTCTCCTTCCACAACCTTTGTTTTGTCCAATGTGTCACCATTTCATATAAATCGATATAAATCAATAAATATGATTTTAACCAATAAAAGTGCAAAAAAAACATTTGGAATATACAGCATAGACACAACACAAAAGCCAAATTATTCTATTAATATATGACCTCGTTCCACAACCTTTGTTTATATAATCTCAATAACCTTTCAAATATTCAGCATAAACACACCAAACAGAAGCCAAATTATTCTATTCATATTTGTTTTGTTCATAAAATGTGTCACCATTTCATACAAATCAATATAAATCAGTGGAGGTCTGCATCCCTGTATCGATTTTCAAGGTTTGGGCAACGTCGCGGTCAAGAACCGGTATCCATTGCCACATATATCCTCAGCATTGGAACGCCTCCAGAATGTCATCATTTTACTAAGCTTGATCTCTGCAATGCTTACCACCTGGAAGACCTCATCATGCCGTTTGGTCTTACAACGGCCCCGCCTTCTTCAAGCCCTTGTCAACGACTTCCTCCGAGACATGCTAAACCGGTTTGTTTTTGTGTACTTGGATAATACCATGATTTTCCCGGAAAATCCCAGTCCCGAACATGAACATGCCCATGAAGTCCTCCAGCGTCTCCAGGAGAAAGGACTTTATGTTGAGGCAGAGAAGTGTGTGTTTCACCAGCCCACTGTGTCCTTGGCTACATACATTACATACGGTACATGCTATATATACTGTGGCAGCCGCCCGGGAGCGCCCCGTGGCTGGGTATGTGAGGGCAGGTATAAAACCTATGCGTGTCGGGAAGACACGCATAGGTTACGGGTTGTGCCAGGTGCACAACCCAAGTGGAAACAATTACCGGAGCAATCACGCTCCCGCCACCCGACGGCCACGCCCTATAAAGACGGGAAGGAAGTCACAAGACGGGGTAGTGGCTGAGGCGAAACCGTGGTGGTGATTGGAGTTTTGTGAGCGTATTGGAAAGAGAGAGTAACCATACCGTGTATGACCGTTGTTCGTAGGAAAGCCCCGTCGTGTGTGATATCCCTGGACTGTATGAGACCCCGATCTGGATTCGACCCTCGCCTGTATGACTACCCTTCTCCCGCACCTGCCCTGGACCGTAAGAGAACCCGATTCTGTGTACCGACCCCTGCATTCGGACCCGACGATTCTCTTGGACTGGCAACTGTTATTATATTGCGTGTACATTGCGTATTTCCTGTACCCGTATAATTACAGTAAAACTCTTGAACATTGTGTGCGCTGAGTGGACCTTCCAATTCTTGTGTTCAGTCAAGTGGCCGCCCTTTACCCACACGGGCGCCACAATACATACAATGGATCCTGCAAAGGTAAAGGCAGTGTTTTTCCTATTCTTCCTATTGTTAGGCCCAAGCCTAACAATAGGAAGCAGAATTTTTACCACCATTTCATCTGGAATTACAGTGCCCTTGCTGCACCTCTCACCTAATGGTAAATAATGGACAGCATTTATATAGCGCTTTTATCCAAAGCGCTTTACATTTGCCTCACATTCACCCATTCGTACACCGACGGCAGTGTCAACCATGCAAGGTAACAACCAGCTCGTCAGGAGCAGTTAGGTGTCTTGCTCAGGGACATCTTGACAATTAGCTAGGCGGAGCTGGGGGATCTAACCAGCAACCGCTCTACCCACTGAGCTACTGTCACCCTCATCTTCCTTCCCATTCATCAAGCGTCAGTTCACCACCGCTCCCATCCTGATTCATCCCCAGCCCGTCAGTTTGTGGTGGATGTTGACACTTCAGATGTCAGAGTAGGGGCTGTGCTATTTCAACACTTTTCCCAGGACCAGAAATTCCAACCCTGTGCATTATTCTCTTGTCGCTTATCACCTGCAGAGAGAAATTATGACATTGGGAACAGGGAGCTGCTGGCAGTACAGCTGGTAATGGCGACATTGGTTCGAGGGCGTGGAACAACCATTTATTGTCTGGACAGGTCATCAGAAACTGGAATAAGTCAGTTAAACGACTCAACCCGTCAAGCCCAGTGGACTCTGTTCTTCACCAGATTCAACTTCACCTTATCTTATCCTACCGGAACTAAAAACACCAAACCCGGTCTGACCCGGAGAGCCCCTCCACTCTGCTCAGCACCGTCTCCAGGTACCAGCAACAAGCTGACCGCCACGGGATTCCTGTCCCCCGGTATCGTCCTGGGCAGACGGTATGGCTGTCCACCCAACACCTCCCTCTCCATATCGAATCCCGTAAGTTGGCATCCCAATTCATTGGACCATTCCCCTTTTTTAAAATCATGAATGGCTCTGTTGTCTTGGACCATGTGCATCCATCCTACTTTCCATGTGTCTGGAGTCAAACCAGTTGCTACCAGCCCCTCTGCAGTTACCTCCTGCCTGTGACATCTTGGACCGCTTCCACAACCTACATCAGCGGAATCCGGACCAGCCAAGAAGGACGCCAGGAGTGTCCATGGGGGGGTCATGCCCACCTTACCTGCCATGTCACCGGACACGGGAGAATGCACCTCTCAACACCTGATTCCACTTCCAATCCATGGTTAGTCTCAGTATATATTACCGGCCTCATACTACGCTGGGGCGCCTACTAATCAACTCAGTATTCTGTCTGTTACATTCACTTGTATGCACCGTGGACTGCTCTTTTGATATATTGACCCTATCTCGCCCCTTGATTACAATTCCAGCCACAGCTCCTCACTCCCATATCATCTGTGTTACAATAAACTGGGCACAGGTTTTCTACTGTCTGCATTTGAGCCCTATCTGTTCCCTCACCTGACTGTATATTTGTTAACATGTGCAGTAGCCTCCATTTCCAGTCTCTGTTGTGGCATAGTGTATAGTTGTCATAATAATATATTAAGTACAGATGGATGAAAGACTAATCACTTCATTGCCCTCACCTGTGCTTGTTGTTTATCTCCCCACCTGGACTTTATTCCCTAATCAGCATCCCCATATATATCACTCCACTTCCTTTGTTCTTTTGTCAGTTTGTTGTCTGTTATGTGTTGTTAGGTGTTTTCGTGGTACTTTTTAAACCTCCTTGTCTTCCCATGCCTGTAAGTGTTGTTTTTTTCTGTTAAAGATAAATCTTTTGAGTTTTCTGCCTCCGTCTGGGTCCAATTCGTCTTGTACCTGAATCCCAAGTACCACCCATCCTCGTCTGTGTGATTCAAGTTACTTGCATTGGTAATTGTGCTGCAACTCCATTTCCATCTTCAATCTGACATTGCTTCCACTCTAACTGATTTCAGAGGGGGAGGTGGATTTGATTTTCCCTAAACAGTCTGTTTTATTGGTTTTATTTTTTTCATGTTTTAATATAAAGCAATGTAATTACAATTGTAATTATTATAATAAATACAAGTTTTTTTATCACGTGACCTCAACAGCAGAATGTTAATGCATTAAGTCTTGAAAATCATCACCTCAGTAAAATGGATTGATGCGTGGATTAAGATGAATAAAGGTCTTTACTCAGACATGGAGAGGACTCCTCATGCAGTTGTAGAGACGTCTCTCTGTAAAGGGAGTCTTGAAACTTTTTATACAGTGACAAAAACTCTAAAGGCTCTCATCAGCATAGGATGTGTAGCATCTCCTTTCTATTGCAATAAAGCTCCTAAATGGTTAGTTACTACTACACTACATTCTCACATAATTACCACAAGTCACTTAATTTTATTCATTTATTTTTTCAGCATAGCAATTTCCCTCTGGCCATGGCAACCTCTGCTTGGTAATGGGATTTTCCTTGGGCCTCCATTATTTTGATGGTAATTTGAAAAACAGTTAGCAAACAGTGCAATCATTCCTTGTGCTGTCCTTGATGCACTTTTTTCCAGAGGTGTAACAGAAGAAAAGAAAACAAAAGAAATTACTTAGTTTTATTACTACACACACACAGCTTGTATCCCGGATAGTGACCCTACACTACAGATGGTTAGTTGTAAAAACTAATGTGGTTAACATCAACTGCGCGCTACAATGCAAGCTCTAACATTAGCCAGATCGAAATGCTAACGTTCGCTAAATACTTGGAGCCACAGGGCAATTTCAAAGGTATTCTCTTTCTATTCTATGTATTTCGATATATGAAAGTTTGATAGACAACCTTGAATAAAACCGACTCTGTAACTTACCTGAGCTTCTTTTGTGCCACACGTGATCTTATCTGTCTAACATGCTCAATGCAATGCATCGCGGACTGCACATATGCGCAATGTATCAACTTCAGCTACTAAGGTCACGTTATTTACTGTCAACTAAAGAGGTGCCACTTGCGGAGGCCCGCCATCTTGTCTGCAGCCAGGTCCCTCTCATTTCATGGAGTATGGTAAAGAACAAAGTACTATTCACCCCTTATTAGTTCTGCCTTTGATGCCCTCCATGGGGCCACCCAGCTATTCCCAGCTACTCCTAAGGGAGAATTTTACTAAAGTTAGTTCGTGTTGTTTTTTCCACAACACTCCAAGCCCTGCTAAATGATCGCCTCCATGACATGCTAACCCTTAACCATTTTGTTAAGTTTCCTATTACGAGCTGTTTAAATTAAGGTGTTAGAAATTACATTCAGAACATTGTGGATAAGACAAGCAACTGGAAGATCGGTGCTCGGTTCTCATTTCAGTCGAAATCATGAGTTAAAAAACATGCAATAACGTGGTTTTGTTAAGGTCGTAGGAAGGCTACCCTAACCCTAACCCTAACCCTACAGGCGATAATTAATAAACCTTACGAGTTCCACGTCTCCTCAGTGTCATTTCTGGGGTACATTATAGGCCAGGGGCAGGTAACTAACCTAACTAATCTAACCTCAACCTGTTGCAGCAGTTCCTAGGCATCGATGCCACCAATTTCTATTAACATTTTATCCGTAGTTACAACCATATCTCTGTGCCCCTCACAGCCCTCACATCTACAGCCACAGTGGACACTGGAGGCAGAGACTGCCTTCCGAGATCTCAAGTGCTGATTAATCTCTGCACCTGTCCTCTCTCAACCAGAGCCAGCTCTTCAGTTAGTTTTGGAGGTAGATGCCTCGGACACTAAGACGGAAACTATGACGTGGGCAAAAGACAGGAACGGAGATCTATAGCATGGCTTGCCTATAAAAATTTAGAAGCCACTTAAAACAGTCCAAAGATTCAGCAAATCCTATAGATTAGGAAAGATGATTCCACAGGGTTGAGGCTAAAACAACAAAGGCATCTTTTGATTTGCAATTGAAGTGTATGATACCAGGACAATGTGTTTGTAGGTGAAATATTTATGTATTTAGATTTTAAATTGTAAAACAAAGACAACAAAGAATGTATAAAAGATCGAAAATCTGTTTTCGATATCTGCATAAAGATCAAAATGTAATGATTTGTTAAATGTTTAAACAACGTTTAAAGGTTAAAAATGTACTAATTGAAGTAGTGGCAATGGGCAGAATGTGTTCACATGCAAACTGCCCATTGACTTTATATTATTAATGTTTAAAGTTGAATATTGAAGTATATAATAAGTATATAATAATTAAATGAACAGTAATAGCACGCGATTCCAAGCCAAGATGAACAGTTTAACCTTGGAATGGAGTCTCTATGTGAAAAATTGTGGGAGGAGATAATTTTGAGAAGAATAGAGTATAGAAAGAATAAAGCCTAAGAAGAACATAAGCTGCCTAGCAGTACTCACCACATAATTTAGACAAATTAGCAATTTAACATGTGGCTAAATGCTGGTTATGGCTTTCTCTGGTACAGTAGTTCAACAGTCCTTTCAAGTAAAAATACATACCCAATAAGTGACAAAATGGTAAAAATGGATTGCATTTATATAGCGCTTTTTTCCAAAGCGCTTTACATTTGCCTCACATTCACCCATTCACACACCGACAGCGGTGTCAACCATGCAAGGTAACAACCAGCTCGTCGGGAGCAGTTAGGGTTAGATGTCTTGCTCAGGGAAACCTCGACAATTAGCTAAGCGAAGCCGGGGATCGAACCAGCAACCTTCCGGTTGCCAGACAACCACTCTACCTCCTGAGCTAGTGCCGCCCCAACATCATGGAAAGGATACCTAAAAAGAAATAAACACATTTCGTTATCTTTCTGTTTGTTATTGTGTTGAACCAGGTCTCCCTCGAGAAGTCTCGTTCTGAAATCCCACAAAATCTGACATTGTCGAAATCAGCTAAATATTCAGCCATGACACTAAGCTATGCTTTCTGTCGTCCAACACAACAAACTCTTGCCCGCATTTCTCTCTCCAACGCTCTCTCACTGTTCTCTTCCTGCAACAGTGCAACTCTCACAAGATTTTAGAGCGAAATTAGCGAAATAGACCGAATGAAGCGAAAGGTCAAGAAATGTTTTTTATTTCCCTATAAGGATCATTTCAATAATGTTGTATTGAAACAGGTAGTATTGCCCCAAAGGATTACATTGCAAATGATTTGCGGCTGTGTTCTCACTCAATACTGGACCAACTTCAAAAATTGTCATCAGTCAGTTAGATCCAAAATGATGGGAAAATAGGACCCAGGATGAAGACCCTGAAGCTTTTAAAGAGGAACAGAGACATGGTTGCAAGATCAAAAGCAAGTCAATCTATTTGTATTTAATTCTGCAGATACTGTAAAGGAGACATAATGTTGGTTGGTTGGTTGGTTCACAATAAAAGTTTATTAACAATTGGTATAAAAAGGTTCCTTTTTTCTGTTCTGCATTTTTGTACTATATACAGTATATATAGTATATATACAGTGGTGTGAAAAAGTGTTTGCCCCCTTCCTGATTTCTTATTTTTTTGCATGTTTGTCACACTTTCAGATCATCAAACAAATTTAAATATTAGTCAAAGATAACACAAGTAAACACAAAATGCAGTTTTTAAATGAAGGTTTTTATTATTAAGGGAGAAAAAAAATCCAAACCTACATGGCCCTGTGTGAAAAAGTGATTGCCCCCTAAACGTAATAACTGGTTGGGCCACCCTTAGCAGCAACAACTGCAATCAAGCGTTTGCGATAACTTGCAATGAGTCTTTTACAGCGCTGTGGAGGAATTTTGGCCCACTCATCTTTGCAGAATTGTTGTAATTCAGCCACATTGGAGGGATTTCGAGCATGAACCGCCTTTTTAAGGTCATGCCACAGCATCTCAATAGGATTCAGGTCAGGACTTGACTAGGCCACTCCAAAGTCTTCATTTTGTTTTTCTTCAGCCATTCAGAGGTGGACTTGCTGGTGTGTTTTGGATCATTGTCCTGCTGCACCCAAGTTCGCTTCAGCTTGAGGTCACGAACAGATGGCCGGA
>OMKP01079856.1:0-10771 GCA_900302375.1 Bathygadus melanobranchus
GGGGAGAATCCCCAGCCGAAACGTACTCTCCCCCCCCATCCAAAGCAAAACAAGAAGCTGGACTCTTTCAGGGTTACCATACCTAAACAAATAAAAACAACCCCCAACCCAATAGTCCCCACACCTCCCTAATGTGGCCAGCCAACCCCCCTCCCCCTCCATCCTGGAGACCGGAGGCCTGGGCTGCTGCCCTGGTGGGCCAAGGTGTCCCGGGGTTCTTCCCCACACCTCCCCAGCAGGGCCAGCCAACCCCCCTCCCCCTCCTTCCTGGAGACCGGAGGCCCGGGCTGCTGCCTTGGTGGGCGGAGGTGTCCCTGGGTATGGGCTGCTGGATGGGCTGTCTGGATGGGCTGGGTGGAGGCTCGACACCAGGGCCGTGGTGGAGCTTGGAGGGCCTGGAACAGCCAGCGGCAAGGCCACCCTCCACCAGGCAGATGTGGCACCTTCCCCCTCTCCTTCCTGGAGAATGGGGTCTTCCGGCTGCGGTCCTACCTGGCAGAGGCGTGGTTGGGTCCTGGGCTGCTCCAGGCTGGTTGCAGGGGTGGCGGCGCAGCAACCGCCTGCTGCTAGCCACCCCTGTCCTCTTCTGGGCTCCACCGACGGCCCCGGTTGCCTTGAGGGAAAGGCTGGTGCTGGTAGGCCTCTGTGTCTGCTTCTAGCTTTCGGTCCCTGTTCAGGCACCAGTGTAGCAAACAAGACTGCACACGCCACCTAAGTGGCTTCTTAAAGGGCTCCCCAAAACAGCAAGGACACAGGAAGGTGGCGAAGAATCTGGTTTATTGTAAGGTTTGATAAATGAAATGGACAGAGCAGATGGTAACAATGCTAGCGCTCTCTCTCCTGAGTGTGTGTGGTGGTGGCTGGTTTAACCTGTGGGCCTTGATTAGGCAATGGCCCACAGGCAAGCACTGGCATTGGCTCACCCAACCAAACCAATCAATCAGTCTGACTAGGTGAGACTGCTTAAACCAGTCACCAACCACAAACATGCCACACTGCCAATCAACTTGTTTAATTGTGTTGGTAATGCCAGAGCATTTTTTTCTTTTCTCAATTTCATCAACCCTTATCTCAAGTTCACAGTTTGTAAAATTGCACTTCTTTAATAGCTTAAATTAAATTCTTCCACAATTACTCCCCAAAACAAACCAGGCAATTGGGAGTGTGTTGGAAGTAAATCCAATATAGTAAATCAGGTCAGCATGATTGAGATGTATGAGGAAAAAACACATAGGAACAGATGTACGTGGGGTTTTGTAAATCTGACAAAAAGACTGCTTTTCCTGATTTCTACACCTAAATAAATATACACACTTTTATACATTTAGAACATTCAACATCTTGCCAGGCCATCTCGGTCATCTCATGGGCAATATCTGCAATAGCTTGTAAAATCAGTTTGCTTACTTTAAAGGTCCTTTTTCCATCAGACACATAACATAAACCACGAAAAAGTGCGAACGTTTGAGGAAAAAATTAAATCGCTATTTATATATTGTTATATGCACTGTAGTTATAATAATATTAATAATAACTACAATAACGAATTGCATTTATACAGTGGTTTTCAAGATAGTCAAAGTACTTTAACATGCAGCATTTTCTAATTAGAATCACACCAGTGAAAAAGACGGTGTGAAGATGGATTCAACCCTCAACCTCATAACCTAGTGAAGACAAGCGTATGCTCCGTCCTTTCACCAAAACATCCTATTTATTTAGCGGATTCGATTACAATGGAGTTTCACTTTTTATTCAATCCAAGTGTAAAATAGTGTAGCGAATGGCAGTTCATGGATGAGGGGGATTATGATGAGTGGGTGTGTGTATGTTTTGGAGATGTTAGTTGCATGTAAAAAACAGCTGTCCCTTTTTCATACGTCAGCAGACTAATTTGTAATCTTCGCAGGTGAATGAACTTTTAGTCCCTGAAAAGTAGTTCCTGGGACTCAAAGTTCTGGGTACTTTTGGTGTAAACGCTATGAAGCAGAACCTATAGTTTCACGTGGGTTATGATGGCTGCTGTCAATGAGACAGGCCAGCCGTTTGGATCTTCCAACAACCCATGGGTACATTTACATTTAGGGCATTTGGCAGACGCTTTTATCCAAAGCGACTTACAATAAGTACATTTGTTGAAAGAGGGAAACAATATATCGCTGATGGTACAGTACAATTTGAATAGAACAAGTTTCAAGCACTCCTGATTGTTAGGTCAATAGAACAAGTTACAAGCTTATAATTGCTACGTTGACCCCTTACTGTAAAACAGCCAGGATACGACGCTATGCAATGCTAAGTACTATTTCAAGTGCCGGGACATACTAACATGCAGGATGCTACAGTGCCAGGACATACAGGAGGGGATGGGATTCAAGAAGTGATTGGGGAGGAGAGGTGGTTAAGAGGGGAAGCGAGGCCAAGTAAACTCTGAATAGGTGGGTCTTGAGTCTCTTGCAGAAGCTGATTAGCGATTCTGCTGTCCTGACATCAGTCAGGAGGTCATTCCACCACTGCCACCAAAGACAGAGAAGAGTTGTGACTTTGTGGAGCGACTTTTGTTTGTTCTTAGTGATGGTGGTACCAGGTGGCCAGGGGTTGTAGTCTGCCTTGCATCGGCACAACTGCAGCCACAGCCCAGCTCAGCAATGTAACAATTAAAATCACTGTTATCGCAGGCTGGTGATATGTAGGCTGTATACTAAGGCACACAGACAAATCTCCACACACGTTTACAAATCACCACACACATTTGCAAATCTCTGCCACAGCAGAGTTGTAACTGATGACTTGTTAGTTACACAACTGTCTACTCACATTTATAAATAGTGCTAAAATAATGGCCTCATATTACTTTTTCACACACCCGTCACACCAACTCCGTAATTAAACATCACATTATTATTTTCGACCAGTTATTTATACTAAATACTAAATCCAGTTTGGCTGAAGGATGCATTTTCAACACACAAGCAGTGAAAAACAAAATCCAATGCATGCACTACTTGAAAAGGAATGCAATGCACGTACAAGCCACTAAAGTGGCTTCTGCTGGGCTCCTCCACCAAGGACACAGGAAGTTGTTGCGAAAACCGGTTTATTGCGATGTTCTTGCAGGCAGAAATTCTCCACACACAGCTCATTGAGTGTGTGTGATGATGGCTGGTTAGGTGGTTGATTAGGCCTACTAGAAAATAAAATTCAAGAGAGGGTTGTTAGCTGTTGGCATAGCTTATCACTAGTCTGTATAGTTGGGTTGGGGGGGTGTTCATCAGTCACCACTTGCCACTGGTGTGTGTGGGTGTGTGTGTATCCTTATTATTATGTTGGTGATGTCTCATCATAATGCAGGTATTTGCAGGCCGTTCCCTAGTAAGAGTTGAAAAGAAAATGTAACTGAAAATGCAATTCACAGGACTCTCCTGTGGTTGTGGCCAGTTCAGGCCAGTACAGCCTCACTAAAGCTACTCAAAACATTAATGCCGGGAATGGATTTTTGAGGTACTTCTTCAGTTGTAAAAGACTCAACATGCATACTCAAGTGCATAACAATCAGTTTGCAGTATATATTTATTTAATTCTAATCAAAGGAGTATGCCCATTGTCATCTCCCTCCCAAGCTTTGAGAGGGAGATGTTAATGTTACCATATGACTTTCAGCTTGCACTAAATTCTATGTACCATTTTTGCCCACACCTGAAGCTTGAAGCATTAAGGATACTAATTCAACTCAAATGGCATTAGGTCTTGACATTCATAGAAGGCAGATGACAAAACATTCAAATCTGTTCAGCTTTACCACATAGTACAAACATGTCAGTTTACCAAACAGATGCTTGTCCAATAGTGTGCTAGGTTAGTTTTAAATGTTAATTCACAACTGAATGCATTGCAATGTAGGATTTAACCCTAACCCTGTGCTATGTATTTACTGCAAACGTACTGCTGTTCTCATGTAATTGAACTGCCACTGTGGTTATGTCTTTTAAGCCCACCTTATGAGAGTTAGTCAAAGTAAGTCACTGAAATGTATACATTTTGCTCTTCATCTTATGAATTATTGTTTTTGTTCACATTCACTATTTAAAACAGTACAAGTAGAGGTGCTGTTAGTGTAATAGTTGGTGGCTGAAGGCAAAGGACTTGTAAATAATGGGTTGTGTTTGAACTTATGTGAATATGCGTTTGATCTTATGCCAATATGTGTATTAGGAGTGTATAATGCAGCTTTATTGAAATAGAAATAATCTATTGCAATATGATAGTGTAATAGTGTAATAATGCTATAACAATAATGATCTGCATCTGACAGAGCAGTCCCCATACATTTATTTCTGAAGACCATCAAAGACCAAATGTCAGTCTATATCAGTTTATATGCTGGCTGAATGAATCATAATGAATCTTAATGCTTGTTGAAAAGGTTTGCACTACTGTTCACTTTATGAATTTGAAGTTATTACTTGAAGTACTTGATGTGTATCCAAAGTGTTGTGTGTCCACCAAAACCTGTCTAATGAAATAGTTTGTGTGCAATATTATTATGTAGAACAGAGTATGTATCATGTTCACATTCATTGGGAAACATATAACATATATAACAAACAGTCAGATAAAAAAGGGTCAACTCTAAATAAACTCAACAGCTCTAACAACACAATTACAATAAATGTAAACAAGTCATATGGAAGGAAATATAATTACACATATTATCCATAGTAACATTGACAAAAACAATGCATTTGTCTCTTTTCATTGTGCCAGTAGCTTCTCTGCATGAGCTGCAAATTTATATTTTGTAATTCTGTCTGCTATGTTTTGTTTTTTGCTTATACAAAATGTTTACCTCACAATATTTATCTACCATGGTGATATGTCTCACTGCAGCTTCATTTCTAATTATTGATGTAGGCTATCCTTGCGGCAATTATGAATGAAGCCTTTATGTTGATTGTGAGGTTGACTTGGTATAACTCAGGAGGCCTCCAGAACCTCATAGTTAAATCTAAAAGCCATATCCTGTTTCGGAGAACTGAATAGGTCTTAGAATGTACAGGGGGAAGCTCATTGGAATGAAGTATGTATTAATAGCTCTATAATTATGGTAGTAGCGTGACTGATAATCATCTCTTTAATATGCTTTTGTTCAAGTGAGTGAAAGTCATTGACACTCATGTTTCGTTACTGACAAACGACTATTGAGGGCTTTATCGAAGGCTTTCCCAGTTCATGATGGCGAAAAAAAGCTATAAAGAGCCAATACAAAATGTAATTTATGCTACACTTTACTCTGATCTCCATTCATCCACCAATCCAGTAATTCACTGTTTCTACCTGCATAGCGTAATTACTACACCTGAAGGTAGAGAGACGTCTTCCTCTCTTTCTGACACACACACACCAATGCTATAACTTGCTTTAGAGGTGGCAGGTAACCAGCCTGTCGACAGAAGGATGTGTAGGTCACTGGTGTCTGGACCTTCTAATAACCTTGCTCCAAGTTAACCAATAAAGGCTTTTTAAGCCACCAATGATGTGTCCATCCTAGCAGTTTTTTGTGTGAGTCTTTGCATCTGCATTAAGATGTTTTAAAAAGGCTGTGTAGGCATTCCCTCTTGATTGCTGTAAACTCATTTGACTCGTTTTCTGTCTCACTGTTTTATTTGTCCTATATTTGCCATAGTTTCTGCAAATGTCCAAAATCGATTGTATTAACAACCAGCACGTGGGTCACACATTCCCAGGCAATGTGTGTCCAGGTGTGGTTTTTTCCATACCTTTCGCAATTTCCTTGACTTCATTTGTATTGAGACATTTTATGGATTTTACTGTGTAAAATATATATGTTGTACTTGCAACCACCAACAATGAATGTTATCACAATAATTATAACAGGCTTTATTGTTAAAGGAATACTCTTTATATAATACTTAATACTTACTTTATATATTCTGACTTTTGGGGAAATATGGCAAATTTCCACTTACACATTGTGAAAAATCAATGATCACAGGTGAGATAGAATAGCACCGTCAGTGAAGTTAAAAATACACACAATACAATTCCAGCTCCTCCAAAGTAAAGCCTCCCTTTACTTTGTGAATTACATTTAAAAAAATGACATCTTGATTGTTTTAGAGGTACATTTTTAATTTGTTTATCTTTCGTCCCTGTGCGACTCATCAACGTGTGAATTGTCTCAGTGTGACTAGCAACTTGTGCCTGGCAGTTTGCACTGGAGCATAGTTTGAGTCAATTGCAAAAACAATTATATTTTAGCCAAGTGGCAGCCATGAGCCATTCTAACAGCCTATAGGTGGCTCCTGGTGGTTGGATTCAAAAAGACATGGCACCAATCAATGACAAAAATGTGATTTAATTCTGAGCAATTACTTTTATTTGTTCAGTTAGGACCTCAGTGGCTTGTTCATCTCCATATTTTGTATGTTGAGAGGTCTTGTTTGACAGTTTAATATAATGAATACGTTATTAAGAATTCAATACTTCTTGCCAGGCTATTGCAAGGCGACCTTTCAATTCCTGCCCTCAATGTGCCAAGCCAAATGTGGATGGTTTCCACTGTATTATGTTTACTTTATTTTTTGTATTTTTTTCCAGTTAACGAGTTTCCCCTCACTTCATAGCTAATCTATATCACCTACTTCCATTGATTTTGACTAACTCGGTCGAAACGGATGCCCCACAAACCTTTTAGAAAAAAAACCAAAGACAATAATATTGTTTTTTTTGAGTGTTGCTGCTTGCAGCTTTTTGGAGAACCTCACTCAAATAACTTAACACTTAATATTGCACTTCCTTAGGTCCTCGGCACCAGCCAGTGCAGTGCCCGTCAGTGCATGTTTGGAATGGGCCGATTGAACACTCAACACTGCAATTCTTTGGGTCCTCAGAAATAAACCAAGTCTGAAGTCGATTGCCTGAGGGTTTGTCGATAAAATCAAATTACACACACACACCTTACATTATACAGTAGTTAGATGTGGCTCACACGTTTGACAATGCTACAGCCGAACTTCTGGGGGGAGACTGCACAACGCTTGGGCCGGGAACCTGGAAGAGAAGAGTTTGCGATCGCTGTTGGCCAAGGAGGGATACGGACAATGGGAAGACAATCTTCTGGATCTGAGATTAATGGTCAGCCATATCACGTATCATCATGTTGTGGTTCCTCCGTTTGTTTCCAGTAGAGACCCATTTCATGTAATGCGTCTGCAGATCCCCACCCCCAGTAACACGATTGGTCGATCGTGCCTTTTCCTGCTTTAGATCACTCTTTATTACAGAGTTTGAATATGTGTTGAATATCCAATTGCCTTCAAATATTATGCTCGTCAAATGTTATGGTTGGATTTAGCGCACCTGTCACTTCAACTTGCTTCCGTATCCCGGTTACGGTTGTGGCATGTAAAACGGTAAAGAAGAAGAATGCTTTACTGTGTGAAGTCAATGATGTAATGGACAAAATGTATATCTATCCCACTGATTCACCTTAATGTTGCCTTTTATTTGTAATTTATTTTTTCATTTATATTAAAAAATGCACAAAAGTTAATCGAATTAAAGTATGTTTTACACATTTCATTGAAGTATTACCAATCAAAGAATTGTTTTGACTGCATTTGTCAAAAAGGGAAAGTACATTGGGGCATTTGTAGCTATTGGGACATTTTTCTTTTCTGAATTACAGATCTGTTACACAAAGACACAAGAAACTAAATTTATATGGACTTATTTCCCAAAAAGTCGCAGTATTACTTTAAGGTCGAGTGAGTGATGTAAGCTATGTCTGTGTTCAAACCTGTATACTACATATATCCTATACATAAATACATGTTGAATTGTCGGAGCAGATGTGACCAGCATCATGTTATGCATTATCCTTTGTCTGAATGCCATTGCTTATGTGTTTGATGATGTTCCAAGCTCATAGGGAGGGAAAGTAAAACCTACTCCATAGGTAGCATTCCAAAGCTGAGAGAGTGACTCACTGAATTTGCCATTGACCGTTTTTCCAAAAAGATGCTTCAGTTTAATTCCGAAATCAACTATGACATTGGTGACTAATTTCAGATACATAAAGTAATAACACAATAACGTAAGCGAAATCCACACTACCCTTTTAACCATGCCATACAGCCTATAATGTAATTTTATTATGACGTCTCTACGGGGAAAAAGCAGGGGGAGCCGTTTCACTTTTCCTCTCTACAGAGAGCCTAAGTCAGTTTCGGTGTCCCCTATGGAACCTTACTTCGGAAAAAATATGTATGGTAGTGTATGTTAGTGTTTCTACAATTTGAAGTGTTCCATGAATGATAATTTTGCAAGTCAAGAAAGTCGTAGTTTGTTGTAAAACTGTTAAAGTATAAGACTGTGACAATACGTAATTGGAAAAACTACACACCCAAAAGTCGTGCAAGTGACATTATACCTTTCTCTCTCCACAGTGTACCCAGAACCACTGAAGCTAACGTTTATGCGATGCCTGTGTGTTTCGGATAGGGATGTAATCACACAATGATAGTAGTGCAATGGTTTAACACAAAACTAAATGTTACTTTAATGTTTTTACAAAAAACAGACGTGAAATTATCTTTTAAATTGACAAACATATGTGTAATTCATGGCACAATTCAAACGGGATAAAAAAATTGTTTGTTTCTCTCCATTGACTACCATACATATTTTTTCCAAAATAAGGTCCCATTGGGGGACAGCCAAAGGGGCATGACTTTGGCACTCTATATACTGATCCTATGGCATCTTTGCATTAGTGCCGTTCTTCAATGTGGAAAATCGGCAAATATGGATATCTTAAATGCATCTATTAACCTATTGTAAATTAGCAATTTTAACAGCAATATTAGTGTGAAGAGTAACAGTAACATCTGTAACTTTCATTAATACATATTAAACAGCATGGAGGAAATCTGTTGTCTTCATTGATGTTTGTCATCATCATGTAGGTCTTATGGATGTGTATGTGTATGCTTGTTTCCCCCTGCCTTGCCTTTATTGGAGATGGTATAATGTCCTAGCCTCGCAGCCAGACCATTATTACTAGTACTTTTATTTTAGTTCCTAGTATCTCACTGAATTGATGCTAGTATCGAAAATAAAGAAATACTTTTGAAGAAATTATCCCATTGTGTCCTACAAGTGAAACTTTGTTATTTACAATTATTTGATCGAATCACCAGGTAAGATCATTTAACCTAACAGATCAAAACCAGGCTTTGCATAAATTAGTTAGCTTCAACCCCTAGAGTTTATCTGGCCAGATTAGCTAGTTTTCCCATTCTTCCTGCTGATGTCTCACGTCTTGACAACAAGATGGCGCCACGGATTGCTGCCTCGGTCTTTCGGTGCGCATTGTTTTGTTTTGTCTATTTTTGTTAGTTCATTCAGTCTCCCATGGGCTCTTTCACCAGAGAAGTCATAAACATAAGGGGAACAACTCCAGTGGACTTCCCCACGTCTCCATCATCATCCGTGGACATTCTGGCCAAAGGTGTCCCCACCTTTGTCCCTGCAGCAAAACACCGGAGGAAAGGAAAACAAGTGTGCTCATACGTCTCTGTCAGCGTGGACTTCGCACACCGCCACTGGGAATATTTCTTTCTAACGTGCATTCATTGGGGAATAAGGTGAATGAGCTTCTGGTGGGGAAAAACAAAGACAGTGGAGGAGAATATTCTGGATCACTGTTACACTACAGTCAGTAACGCTTATCACGCCGTCCCCTGTGCTATACAGGGTCACACCAACCATGTCATAGTCCAATAGATTCCTGCATACAGGCAGAAAATAAAGCTGTGTAAACCTGTTGTGAGCATTTCAAAGCAGTGGACCAGTGAATTCATGGAGGATCTTCGGGTGTGTTTGGACTGTACTAACTGGGATGTTTTCAGGACTGCTACAGTCTGGATGAGGACACAGAGGCTGTGACGTCATACATCAGCTTCTGTGAGGACAACTGTGTACCATCTTGCACCAGGTTGAGTTACAACTGTCAGCTGTCTCCGGTGTTCATCGACATTTTTAACACCTCACTGGAGACATGCCACGTACCAGCCTGCTTCAAGAACTCCACCATCATTCCTGTACCCAAGAAACCAAGGACTAACCCTAACCCCTAACCCTAACCCTAACCCTAACCCCTAACCCTAACCCTAACCCTAACCCTGACTACTACTATTTTATAAGTATTTTGAGTGCCTTGTGCTGTCCCACCTCAAAACCATCACCAACCCACTCCTGGATCCCCTGCAAGTCGCCTACAGAGCTAACAGGTCTGTAGATGATGCAGTAAACATGGCCCTCCACTTCATCCTCCAGCACCTGGACTCAGGAGCCTATGCCAGGATCCTGTTTGTGGACTCAGCATGCCTGACTCTACCTGCAGGTGGATAACACACTTTCTGTCTGACAGGAAGCAGTACGTGAGGCTGGGAAAACACGTCTCTGAATACCGAACCATCACCAACGGTTCCCCTCAAGGCTACATTCTTTCTCCTCTACTCTTCTCTATGTACACAAACAGCTACACCACCCTCCTTGGACTCTGGTGGTCACTGGTGGTGATGAGTCCGCCTACAGGTGGGAGAATGACCATCTGGTGACCTGGTGCACACAAACTCTTTTGAGTCACTTCCCTCTGCGGTCCATCAGGATAAAAAACTCACACCACAAGGACAGTTTCTTCCCGTCAGCAGTCAATATCATCAACAAGGCCCCGGACCCCCCCTGA
>OMKP01079857.1:0-13070 GCA_900302375.1 Bathygadus melanobranchus
TTCAGTTTAAAGATGGAAATCACCAACCTTCTAAGAAAAGGTGAAGATTCAGCCAAATAGCATGTGTGTGTGTGTGTTTGTGATGAACGTGTGTGTGTGTGTGTGTGTGTGTGTGTGTGCCTGTCCCAGTCTTTCCATGGGCACCCATCCATGGTGTTGGTGTGGCTGCAGACCTCTCAGACCTCTCCGTGGGTCATGAAGAAGAGGTCCACCCCCCACAAAAAAAAAGCCTCCCCTCTGCACCCTCCCCACCACCCTAGCCACGCCAACCCCAGAGTCAAAAACAGTTTCGTTCATCTGTTTAGTTGTCAGGGACAACGAACCGAAAGGCATTGATCTCAACGAGAGGAGCTGCATTGTACCAGATCCAGATGATGGTGTAACATTATAATCCTGTGGACCCGTATCACAACACCAGGTACTGAGAATTAGACTGCAGGCTTAAAGGGTACATTCACAATAGAAAATGTGTTCATGAATTATAACAAGGTTTTAAGATGTAACAAGCCAGTCAGAAAATACAAAACAATTTAAAGAATGAGCTCAGAATAATTGTCTATCATAATAATATTAACATTAATTATAACATAACAACATTACTAATATTATTATTATATATAATATATATCTATTAATAATAAAAGCCTACGACCCAGGCAGTGTGCGCACGCGTGTGTGTGTGTGTGTGTGTGTGTGTCTAGTGTCTGGTGTCCACTTGTCCAGCCGAAGATGAAGATGATAATGATGAAGAAGATGAAGAGACGCACGGTGTTGTACGGCGACCCCCCCCGCTCCAGTTGTTCAGGGGAACACCGACTCCTATCGATAGCTCCCACTAGGACTGTAAACACAAAATAGATCACAAAAGTGACAAAACTAAAACCGGTTCTTTTGTCTCTCTAACATCTATCTAGTTTGTCTCACTCAAGTGACAAAACAGCAACCCGGCGCCCCGTGTGGGGAAGACGTGCATTGCATGTGAAAAAGCAACTTGTCAACTGAAAAACGCATGGGTGTTACAAGAACATCTTGCTTGTTTCCATTCACAGGTACACACACCACTGCAAATAAAGGTTAGCGTACAACATCTAATTATAGCCCATTTACATAGGGCTATAAGGGAAATAAATAAATACCGAGACCGCCCAGGCCATGACCCTAGTGAGGCATTTCTGACATTTTTATGAGATGCCTGAGCTTGTCAAAGGCGAGCGTCGGCCTTTGTCTGTCTTTTGTGTGCTCAGAGCGGGAATTGTCATGACTTGATCTGCCAAGGTGTGGTCGGTTTAAACCTGATGAGCACGCCATGTGCGTGTGCATGTGTGTGTGCATGTATGGGGTGTGTGTGTGTGTGTGTGTGTGTGTGTGTGTGCGTGTGCATGTATGTGGTGTGTGTGTGTATATGTGGTGTGTGTGTGTGTGTGTGTGTGTGTGTGTGCATTTGCAAAGGGATATATTCCCATCCACATTACATTTATTGTATATTATCAGAGAAATCTGTTTTGGTTTACTATATATTTGTCATTATTATTAGTCAATGCATGCATTCAATGACATTTCATTAAATAAATGTATTCATTGCATACCTTTACTATTTTTACGTGATATAAAAATGCAAGCATGTATTAATTATTCTTTTAAATTGATTGTGAAAATTACTAAACACTTTGCTAAACTCATTACCACCGACAGAGACATCGGCCTGGCTGTTAAAAGCATTTCTAAAAATACTGGGTGTGCTCCAAAGGCTATATGTCAAGTTTCCTGTGATACCATGGCAACCAGCAGCAGTCCTAGCCAACCGAAATGTATATTCTTAGCTGGCTGAGATGCATTTGCTCCGGAGTAAGACTCTTGTCAACGTCAATCATGTGCCGGTGAACGCAACTTGATCACATTAACGCAAATGCAGAGTAGCTGTCTGAGACAACATCAAGAGAAACGTTGCTCAGTATGAGCAAACGCTGAGTTTTACCACGTTCACGCAAATTAACACGCAAGGTTACTTCACACACACATACACACACACACACACATACACACACACACACACATATACATATGCACACTGCGTGGGTATGTTTACATACAGACACAATATAGCATCTCCCCCTCTATCTCTCTTGTCCCCTCTCTCTCTCTCACACACACACACATACACACACACACACACACACACCAGCAGGCAGACAAACACATATTATACAAAGGAAACAGTGGAGGTTTAATTAAAAAAGTGACCAGGAAAAGCCCGGTCTCACAGCCTTGTGTGGGATGCACTTGGCCCGAGAATGAGCACAATAAATCTACACACTCCACTCCTTTCTACCCTCCCTGACGCACACATACACACACACACACACAAACACACACAATTAGAGGCCTGTTCTATGTTGTGTTATCAATGTGTGCTGTGGTACAGACAAGGTCAGCTGTTTTGAAGGTGATAGGAGATCGCTTCATCCTTGTGAGCAGAGAACGCGATTTGACTCACACACGTTCCTGGCATGCTCAAGAATATTATGTTTGTGTGAAAAAAGCTTGGAGAAAATATTGACAGCACAGAACATCTTCCTATATAGACGCGTACAGTTGAATGGTTACTTTAGCAATGTTCAAAAGAATTCACTGTGGGTTGATGGCATTGAAGAATGCATCCTCAAATACATATATCATCATGCAATAATGTATGTGAATAATTAAATGTGCATTTAACAGACACACATCGTTTAATATTTGGTTTACTAATGCAACTAAATGAATCACTCTTAATGGGGTTAAATACATATTCACTTATATATTATATATATTATATACAGTGGTGGAAAGTAACTAAGTACATTTACTCAAGTATTGTACTTAAGTACAAATTTGAGGTACTTTACTTGAGCATTTCTATTTTCTGCTACTTTATACTTCTACTCCACTACATCTCAGAGGCAAATATTGTACTTAGTTACTAGTTAATTAGCAGAGTAGAATTAACAATACAAAATATTATCAATACATAAATTATGACATTATTACATTTACATTTTACATTTAGAGCATTTGGCAGACGCTTTTATCCAAAGCGACTTACAAAAAAGTAACACATTTGTCAAAAGAGGGAGACAACAATATATCGCTGAAGGTAGAGTGCAATTAGAACAGAACGAGTTACAAGCATTCCTGGTTGCCAGGTCAACAAGTTTACAGTTGCTAGGTTGGCTCCTTACTGTACAACAGCAGGTAGCCAGGATAAGATGCTACCCAGCAGTATGTAAAGTATATAAAAAAATACATGAATCAATTAAAATGAGCTTCACATTTACCAGCTGCAACATTAAAGTGATGACCATTAACACATCAATAATTATAATCTAATATAATATAGATTCTTCTGAAATGTGCCATTCTGCATAATGAGTACTTTTACTTTTGGTACTTTAAGTATATTTTGACGCTAATACTTTTGTACTTTTACTTAAGTAACATTTTCAATGCAGGGCTTTTACTTGTAACAGAGCATTTATACAGTGTGGTATTACTACCTTTACTTCTAAGATCTGCGTACTTCTTCCACCACTGCTTATATATGATAAATCATTCAAAAAGGGAACAAGCACAAAGGCCTATGGCTTTCTGCCCATAATACAAATAATAATATTTACTATTATGTCGCTGTTGAAGGCCAAAACTCTGTTCCCACCCTCAATGTATCGCTTCACTTTCTGCGTTCCTCCTCCCAGTTTATCTCCACAATGCTGGTGTCTTCCCCCAATCCTGTGCCTCCACCACCACCACCACCACCACCACCTACAACTTTGAACTTTACAGTCTATGCTGTCACCCGGCTTGTGTGCTGATTTGCCGCGACGTTTCCACGACGATCGGAGACACACCTATGTCTTACTGTTCCCAACTCTAGAATCTTCTTTTCTCTTTCACACTCAAAGAAATTCAATGAAATTAAATTCAATTAATTGAAATTCAATTCAATTCAATTCAATTCAATTCAATTCAATTCAATTCAATTCAATTCAATTCAATTCAGGGCCTGGTGTTGGTAGTTGCTAGGGTCTATTGTTGTTGGTAGTTGCTAGGGGTTGGTATTGTTGTTAGTTGCTAGGGTCTGGTGTTGGTAGATGCTAGGGTCTGGTGTTGGTAGTTGCTAGGGTTTGGTGTTGGTTGTTGCGAGGGTCTGTTGTTGTTGGTAGTTGCTAGGGTCTGGTGCTGTTGGGAGTTGCTAGGGGCTGGTGTTGCTGGTAGTTGCTAGGGTCTGGTGTTGTTGGGAGTTGCTAGGGTCCGAGGAACACCGAAATCGATCGTGTTTGTGACAGTGCAGTTGAAAATCTGACTTCCACTTCAAGCAAAGGCAAAAACAACGGAGTAGCTTACTTTAAATGGTACAAAATCAAGTGAAACATAAGGACAGTAGCGCTACACAGTCGCTAACTCCAAATGTTCCATGCGTTGTGTTGTCTCACAAGCGTTCTCCTGCCCTCTACCTACACTTCCATTCTTTTCTTGTGGTTTGCAGTGTGTTTCTACCTCTCTCTCCCACTCCGGCGCTCTGTTTCCTCTTTGTCGCTACTAGCCCCGCTAGTGTTTCTGTAAAACTCTGCTGGCACGGCTCCCTCCCTCCGTCCCTCTCTACTTTCTGACACTCTCCGTGTCCCTGGTGGTGAACTTCCTCCTGTGTGCTTCCATCTGCCCCTTTCCCACCTCTCCCACTCCCTTCCAACAGACCCACCTACTCAACGGGTGCTCACAGCACACACACACACACACACACACGGGCGCACATACGCGCGTGCACACACACACACGCACGTACGCGCGCACGCACACTAACATGCGTGCAGACACACACGCATATTAATACGCGCGCACACACACAGGCCTACATACACTCACGCACGCGCGCACAAACGCACCCAGATGCCACTACACGCATATGCAAACAATGGCAGTGGAACAATAATGTCTCTAAAATCATAACATGCTCCTCCGCGGTGGTTCCCTGCGTTACCGAAGCCGGCCAGCAGAGGGCGCGACAGTGTGGAAAGTGGAGCGTTAACTAACAACGGTCAGTCAAACACACCAGTAAGCCTTGTTGATTACTTCATAGCAGCACGGGGATTTGCGTGGTCTTCCACAGTGTGTGTGTGTGTGTGTGTGTGTGCGTGTGTGTTTACATGCGAAAGTTGTTCAGACACCTCCACCCACGTTATTTCTCTCACGGGTGTGCGATGCGATCTTTCTCTCTCCGCCCACACCTGCTGTCTCCCCCGTACAGTCACGGTCACCTCATGAAACGAATCTACGGCCAACCCTAGGCCTTGATGAACTTCACACAGACCTATATAGAGACCCCAGGCGTCTTTGTTATAAAATCGAGTGCGTATAGCGGCAGCTTTCCGGTCCGTTCCCCGTATTCCTATCGCGTGTGTTGCTTTTGTCGGCCGCAACAGGAGGGGGGAGAGCGCCGTCCCATGAGCTAACGAGATGCAGGTCTACCCCAATGCTGCCCTGTTTATAACTAACGCACCCAGACGGAGCTATACGCAGGCCGCAAAGCACACTGAAATATCATCATATGCTCTCTCTCTCTCTCTCTCTCTCTGCTAATTGCTGCTTTGGTGGGCTACTACTCCCTCAACTTTAGTGGATAGCGGATTACCCCGTTCGCTTTTAGCTTGTGACTTTCTTATATATATATATATATAGCCTCCCGCGTCTCTTTTGGCCAAACTCTTTGCCAAGCAATTTGAAAAGAGAAAAATAAAGAAAACCCAACCCATCACTTTCGAAATTAAAAACTAGTGTTATACAAGGATACAGAGAACTTAAATTAGTTCTGCCTCATTTGGTTACACATCCTGTAACTGTCAATCACAACTGTTTGTGGGTGTTTCCTGTGTGTTTCCTGTGTGTGATTTAAATGATTAACATGAACGGATATCACAATA
This sequence comes from Bathygadus melanobranchus, assembly GCA_900302375.1. Taxonomy (NCBI): domain Eukaryota; kingdom Metazoa; phylum Chordata; class Actinopteri; order Gadiformes; family Macrouridae; genus Bathygadus; species Bathygadus melanobranchus. The sequence continues at coordinate 5,955 of OMKP01079857.1, forward strand.
TAGGCTATCTATATAATGTCAGCATAATATGCTGTATCATTTATCATTTTATAATTCATGATTTGTAGTTTTGATTTCCTTCATTTTCTTATACAATAGTAATAAAGGAATGTGTTGAATTGCGGTTTTCTCATTTATTGTAATGGTTATGAGATGAGTGATCCACAGAGGAACAGCAGAGAGGAGCAGAGTATAGCCTATCTTTTGCGTGGAGCCGCGGGTGTGCTAACCTGCTGGCATAGCCATCACACCCACATCCATGATCACACCATGCTGGTTAATTAGCCCCCAACTGCGAGGGAGCTAACCTACACTGGCACCATCTGGACAGGAGAAACTTCAGGACATACACCTGTCTCATCCTAGCTATCTTGTTGTTTACCAGCAAGGGGTCAACCTCTATTCAAATCTTACTGTATCGTCAGCGATATATTGTTGTTTCACACAAGCGACAAATGTACTTGTTGTAAGTCGCTTTGGGAAAAAGCGTCTGCCAAATGCCCTAAGTATAAATGTAAATGTAAATGTCTATCTGTCTGTCTGTCTGTCTACCTGATTGTCTGGGCTTGCTACGTCAGAAGGAAGATAAGTATTGATAAATAAGTATTCTCTGGTTTCAGTTTAATGTCAGTAGTAGCCCTATTCTATTGGACAGTTGTAGAATTGTATTAAATGATTCATGTTTCTACATCTGTTTACCTACAAAAAGCATGGAATGTCACATTTTTGTCTGACGTGAGCTATGACAGCTCTATTCATAGTATTGGTGTCTTAAGAAACACCCATATAACTGCACACAGTGACCTCTTCAGACAACAGACACATACAGCAGTTTAACAAATCCTCGTTCTCCAATATTAAAAATGTCCACTAGATGTCATCGTTAGGCAGCCCTTCATTACATTTCTTCTGCCTTGTATTGTTTTTGTTTTTTTTAGGAATTTACACTATCAAAACAAAGAAAGCAGACATCTATATAAAAACACACGGTTTATTGAAAACAACAACAACACAAATCTTACTTAATTAATTAATTTAATACATGTATAAAAAATAAAAAAATATATATTTTTTGTATTTAAAAAATATTTTTTAAATACAACGTGTGACATTTCTCTTAAATTACCCTACGCAGGTACGGGGGTGGTTGTGGTTTTAGGAAGCACCTCGAAACCGCACAGCACCACGGAACCGACGGTGTGTTTCCCCGCGGAAACAAACTCCAACCCCCACAATGCACCACGAGCGAGTGCACGTGTCAACCCCTGCCAGCGAACCGGACCGCACGTCACATTCCAACATTCCCTGATTCCCCCTCCTCGCCGTCCCAATACACCGCCGTCCGGGACGACGTACCGTCCGTTCTCTGCCCTTTATTCCCACCAAACAAACCAAATGACACGGCGGATCTGATCTCAAGTGGTGACGCCCCGACTCCCCGGGACCCATAAGCCTGTATTTCGGTGAGAATGTTTCCAATTGCTGTAAACTGTCCGGTGTTGTGTTATAGCCGCAGTAACAAGATACAACATACAATGAACGAGTCGCCGCCGTGACCCGACTTCAGGCTCAATGACGTGTTCCTTCAGCAAAGTATGCAAACCTGTTGCTATTTGTCGTGCGACAAGCGACGCGACGGTACAGTGTGTGTGTGGTATGGGCCGCTTTACTTTTCCGCTGCTAGTGCTGAGACGTTATTAGCCGGCTACGTTTAGCTGCAAATCTTGCGTCACCTTTGTTAACAACATCCGTGCGCGCGGGGACGAACGCCGGGGCGTGAAGGCGCGAGGCCGCCGGACGCAGCCGCGGCGTGCTTTTCATGTGTTCACAAAGAGCGTTGTGTGTGTATTTATTTATTTTTTGCTCCGATCTGAATATTGTCACCATTGTCTTGACTGTGTGCATCATCGTGTACGGTGAACGGCGTGTAGCGCCGCCGGCTAGCATGGGCGTGGTTTGAGTGTAAATAGGAAAAGTTGATCCAGTCGTTCTGATCGTGCTGTGTGCTGCGGTTATACTATTGATTAGCGAACACTGGCCATTGGTTATTGATGGTCGTTGCTTATGTTACTCGTGGATACCGGTGTAACAGCTGATCGCACGGCCGCGGAGGCTGCGCTCGTACAGCTGCTGTGCTCGTGACATGCGACAAAGAAAAGTTCTCGTGTTCGTGGTGTACTGTGTCCGTGATTAAGTCATGTTATGTGCATTGCAAAAAAAAAACATGCCAACAGCAGCAAACATCCAATGAGGGGCGTAAACAGGTTAATATTGTATTTGAGCTAGTCCTGAAAGGTGAGCCACGGTGTATGCATGTAAAAAGATTCTGTATTGCTCGTGGTTAATTAATGGTTTACTGTTGGCAACCATAATTGTGAGACATCTGGTTTACTGTAGGCAAACAGCTGTAGGTTACTCTTGAATTCCTGAGATTCCTGACGTGGAACCTTATTAGATCAGAGACTGTTAAACCAGTTTCACTCAGGTTAGCATGCCAGTGCAAGTCACACTGTCTCCAAACGTTAGTTGGGCCTAGTTAGACATTATTTGCTTCAACTGGATTGCATAGTTATGTCCCAGCCAAGTTGGGGTTCTGCCCTGGGTTCAAACACCAATGTCTGCACTCTGCAGTTTGTCTGTAGGTATCTTTGAGCAAGAGACCTAGGCTAACTCCTACCTGCTCCTTAAGAACATGTAGGGTAGCCATAGACGTAAGTCCAGTACACTGATGCTTCCAGTGCTTTGCTATCAACACCAGTAGAACCAGGAGTCCATCAGGCACTACTAGTAAGGACCTCTCTCCTCGGTGGTTATTATGGGGCATTTGAGTGCTATGGAAAATTGGAAGTGTTAAAAGTGATAAAGGCGATAGTCTTTTAAAAGGCTGTTGATCTAAGCCTGACCTTTTAATAGTTTTTAATCATAGTCTCCAGAGCTCCACACTCGCGCACACCAGAATTAGACTCTCACACGTCTCCGACCACAGATCTTTGACAAAGCCCAGGACACCTTAAGAAATACGATCTCTCAATTGTTAAACTGCTATGGATTGATGGATGGATTATGTGCAGTGAAGACGCTGTGCAACACAGCATGTGTACTTTGGAGCTCTAATGGTCCATCATGGCGTTAGTACTACCAGGGTTACAGGTTTGATGCCCACCAGGGCCGCTCATGCTGAGAAGTGTGCACTCACAGTATTGTAATACAGTTTGGATAACAGCTTCCGCCAAATGGTATGTATTTATTTACAATGTAGAATTGAGTTGTTGTCACCAAAGAGAACCACAAGGCATTTCTCAATGAGACGTTCGCTGTAACACAGTCTCGTTCATTGTTAAAACAGTCTCACAGATCGGGCAATCTTTTCTCACAGATCAGCTAATGTTTACAACATTAGCTCAGTTGAGAAGGTCCTGGTTTTGAACCCAGGTTCATGGGGGTTCAAACCCCACTTGGCGGGTTGCCTTGTCCTGTGGAGCTAGTATGTTTTCCCCTGGTTTTATGTGGGTGTCCTATTTGTTCTTACCCCACCAAAGTGTCTGTATTTGGGGGTACATGAGGTTGGGAAGTGGGGGGCCGTCCCATGTGTGAGCAGCTTAGACCCTTGAGATTAGCTGTGATCTAAAGACTATCAAAGGCAGGGCTTAGACCCACTCAGTACACAAGCCAATATTGGTTAAGTTAAGGTTTCATGGAGTGCAACCATGTAGACAGTACACCTTGTTGTGATGCAGGTTCCATCCCCACCTGTGGTCCTATGCTACATGTCATTCCCTCTCCCTCTCCCTCTCTTCCCTCTCCCCTTTCAACACACTTTCCTGCTTCTCTCCACTCCCCTGTTCATAAAGGCACAAAAAGCCCATAAGAAGATGCAAAAAATGTTTTTATTCTGCTTGACTGCTGGTACCCGCGTGAGAATGAAACCTCACCTCTGACCGGAAGAGCCAGAACAGCTGAAAGGACGTCAGTCAATACACTTGTGTTGCAGACTTCAACAGAGCGTTTCCCTGTTTGCTCTGCAAATAGAACCCTCGGTTTCCCCCCGTGGACAGACTCACAAGTCACGACATAATGACTACACCACAAGGTGGATCCGAAAAGAAAATATCCCAGCGTAATGGCCTACATAGCGAGTTACGGCACCGCTGTACTTGGCAAAGTAGGTCTTGATCGCGTTGATGATTTAAGCAAGAAAAGAAAGAACGAGGACATGGCCTCGTCCACTAGTCATTATTGAGCGAATGGTCCACCTTTTTTTTTTTTTTATACTTGATGTACTAGTTGGGTTATTGATTATTTGTATTCATTGTCACGTGTTCCGGACTGAAGTGCGTCGTAAATTTCTAGGGTTTCCAGTAGGTTTACTGGTCGTTGTGTACAACGACCAGTAACAAACCAAAGCCATGAGGTGGGCTAACCTTTGTTGACGTATGCCCTTCCATTTTGTTGAATGAATGCATTGAGGACTCAGCACTTCCACCTATGGCCCGCACAAAGAGGCCTCATTAGCCTTGTTTGTTTGCCAGGTATGTGGGCGGACAAGCCCATTGAATGTATGTGAATCAATCTACATGAAAACTACAAGTCCAGTAGACCACGATCCCTACCCCCCCCCCACTTGCTAATATGCTACTACACAGCTACAGCTCAGAGGCACAGTGGGACTATTGTAATGATCCACAACCAGCCCTCATTTTAACTACGCACTCTCGTTGGCCCCATCCCCTAGATGTGGGTCACAGTCCCCTCTGCTCTCCTTGTTTTAATTAGCCAATCGAGTTGCATCATAGAGGTCGGTTGCCAATGGCTTTGCTTGTAGTTTATTTACAATTTGCATATGTATTCTCCAAGGTAGGAGAAGATCGCTCTTTCAACCTCCGGAACATCGGGAGAGAATAAGTAAAGTAGCAATGATATAAATGATGTAGACACTGGGTTTAAAAAAGTTTTTGCCCCTGCATAATATGCTCTAGTTTCTCATTGTCGACCAACATTGTCGATCTTCTAGAATGGGATAGTGGGCTCAGCTGGCTTTTGTCCTAGCTGTGGTCTTTTGTTGGAGCCACATCCACAGGCAAAATGGACCCAATCAATTGTTTGAGGAGCTACAGCCTGTACATGACACATCTTTCCATTTCCATTACCATTTAGGGCGTTTGGCAGACACTTTTGTCCAAAGCGACTTACAATAAGTACGTTCGTCCAAAGAGAGTGAAACAACAACATATTGCTGACGGAACAGTAAGATTTGAATAGAACTCATAATTGAATAAAAGTTTCAAGCACTCATACGTAATTGTTAGTGTATATTGGAATGTACCGGTACGGAATGAATTCCAATTTGGTTCCAACTGTTACAAATAAGCTATTAGTCATGTATTGGCTAGACTCCTGTCTGTAGCTCCTTTAATACAGAGATCCCACAATATTGCTGTAAAGACGATACGTCATATAGCTGGGTTTGCTTTTTCACACAGAACCAAAAAAGCCCACATAATGCCGGCCCATGTTAGCTTTTACATAGCAAGCAGGGGTTCCGGGATCAGAGGTGTGCCATGTCAACACAACAATGTCAGTGTCTAGTGTGATGTATACGTGTCCCTAACCCAGCTCATGACAGCGCATGGTGTGGTGTGTTTATATATAACATATACAGACAGAACATCGGTGCTGTCGTGACAAAGCACTCCTGTCTGGCCAAGCTGGGGTTGGATGGCGGTTCTGCGGGGCCTCTGTTTGCAGAAACGCCTTAGCGGTCATCTCCGTGGGCATTTCATCTGGTGTCTTTTTTTTCAAATCTCGCTGCGGAGGGGCACTGGCATCTTTTGTCCTGTGGTCCCCTTTTTGCTGCTTGCGGCTACCTACTTATTTACCGATAATAACGTTATTTGTGCAATAGACGTTCAACTTATTTCCCCTCGATGAGATGTGGTAAAGGACGTTCCCTGTGACACATTTAGTGTGTACGACATATGCATGTTGTATGTCACAAATGAATGTATTGGAATATATATTAGAATTGGAACATTTTCTACATTCTTAATAGAAATATAATCAGAGTTGCATTAACTACCGAAGTCTATTTTTTAATTATGTCAGTGCCGCCTGTCAAACGATTGATCCGTTCATTTAGGACAGGAGTGCAGTGGCCAAGTTCGACTCCCAGTCAAAAGGTACTGGGTGGGTTTGATCAGCATGCCCGTCTACCCGCTGTATGCGTCATAGAGCAGGTTCCCTAACCCCAACCTGCTGACTTGAACCCAGTGAATGCAGTGATGCTGGAAGGAGTCTAGTGAACACAGGACCTAACTGCCCACAACACTTCCACAGCGTATTCCCATCCATTCCATCAGGACCGATGGACCTCCTGGTATATTTATCCATTGGCAAACTGTTTGTGCAGAGTCGGTCCGCCGTGGGTTCAGGCCAACCATTGTCTTAATCCTGCGCCAGTCCTCCCTTGCGTCTTTGTTGTTGAGGAGCTGCCCCACGTAAGCTTTGTAGTCTCTCTCTGCTTGGTTTATTTGCGTCTGTATCTCTCTGAAGAAGTGTTCCTGTGCGTCTGTCATTCATTTTAAATGCCTGTTGTTTTTCGAAGCTTTTTTTAGCATCAGCAGTAACCCAGGGTTTATTATGTGCATATGTTTTTGTGTGTTTGGTGGGGGTCACATTATCTCCACATAAGTTAATATAAGATGTGAACACGCTGTATATTAGTCTGTATCTGGGCATTCAAGCACCTCCCAGTCTGTAGGATGGTAGTAAAAACACAGTCTCATGGTCGGATGCACCTATCGGTGGTTTCCTGATTGCCTGATATAGCCTTAATATTACCATAGCATAGACCAATAGTTTTTGATCTTCTACTATGACATTTAACATATTGCTGATAGTGTGGCAGCCCGGATGCTAATGAGCAACCATTAAAGTCGCCCAATATTATTTTTGGTGCATCTGGGGAGATAGCTTCCCGATCCGGGACGTGTTGGTGAATAGTCTCTGTGGCCATTTTATAGTTTGCATCCTGGGGGATATAAACCAGTGTCACAAAAATCTGTCGAAATTCGTGTTGCAAATACATGGGCTTCAGTGAAACCGAAAGTTCAATGTTAG
>OMKP01079864.1:0-11621 GCA_900302375.1 Bathygadus melanobranchus
GTCCTGGAATATCTTATCGGCTGCTGTTCTTCCCGATTTGTTCCTTGTTGGATACGCTTGAGCAAAGCGTGTGAAGTGGTCAACCAGGACGAGGATGTACTCGTAGCCTTGACTTGGTTCCAGGTGGAGGTAGTCAGTGCACACTAACTCAAATGGACTGTTTGTTGAGATGTGTCCCATGGGCGCTCTCTGTGGAAGACTAGGCCGTTTCTGTTTAATACAGGTGCATCTTTTATTAACACAATCCTCAATATCATGCTGCATATTGGGCCAATAAAACCTCTCGCGAGCGAGATGGGTTACTTTCTCTGCACCAACATGGCCCATGTCATTGTGCAGATTCTTTAGCACCATGGGTTTCAACTTCTCCGGGAGGACAAGCTGCCTGTGTTGTTCCGTCTGTCGGTACATTATCCCGTCATCCACCTCCAGCTTATTCCATTCATACAGAAGTCTCCTTGCCTTTTTCCTCATATTTCTTTCGTCCACTTCGTTGGGAGTCCAGTTTTTAAGTTTCAAAGAGACCACTTCTGTGATAGCTGGGTCCTCTTGTTGTGCTGTATAGATGTTTTCTGGTGTAACACTGGAAATACTCTCCAATGGCACAACATCAGGTGGCACAAGCTGCAAGGCTGCGACCCAAGGCATGTCATTTCCTTGAACTGCTTTGCTGCCTTGCCATACTGCAGACACAACCTCAGGTGACATAGTCTGTGTGCGCTCTTTCATGCCATCCTGAAGTTTCACAGGGTACCTTGACAGAGTATCAGCATCTGTGTTCATCTTCCCTGGTCTGTACTTAACATCAAAGTGAAAGTCAGCCAGCTCACCAACCCATCTGTGTCCAACGGCATTCAGTCTGGCAGTGCTAAGGACATAAGTCAAAGGGTTGTTATCGGTGTATACTGTAAATGTCGGGGCATAATACAAGTAATCCCGAAACTTGTCACAGATGGCCCACTTGAGAGCCAAGAACTCAAGTTTACCGGAGTGGAGGTGGTAATTTCTCTCGGCAGGTGTTAAAGTTCTTGAACCGTAACCGATGACCCGCAACTTGTTGTCCTGACGCTGGTATAGCACTGCTCCTAAACCTTCATTGGATGCATCTGTGTGCAGTACGAATGGGAGGTCAAAGTTCGGGTAAGCTAGGATGGGTGGATTAGTCAGCATGTCCACTAGCTCAGCTAGGACATTTCTGTGCTCTGCTCTCCATGTGATGGGTGTTTTTGACGGGAGCTGTCCTTGATCTCCCTTCCTAGCGCTGCCTTTACTTTTACCTGTCTGGTTCTGGGTGTTACTTCCACCAGTTTCAGTGGGTTTCTGCAGCAGTTCAAACAGTGGCTTAGCAAGCCGAGAAAAGTCTTGGATGAATGAGCGATAGTATTCCAGAAACCCCAGCAGGGACTTGACATCTCCAACTGTTCGAGGCTCTTTGTCTTTAAGTGCCATCACTGCTGCCAAATCCTGTGGATCAATCTTGACTCCTTCCCCAGACACTAGTTGGCCAAGGTAACAAACCTCTCTTTTAAACCACTCACATTTGGTTGCCCTCAGTTTGATGCTGTGTTTTCTCATGCGGCTGAGAACTTGTCTGAGGTGGTGTATATGATCCTCAAAAGACATTGAGTAACACAGCACATCATCAAGGTATGGAACACAGCATTCATCTCGAATCCCTTCCAGCACCCCCTCCATACACCTCTGGAAAGCCGCAGGTGCATTTGTTAAGCCAAATGGAATCCGAAGCCATTCATACAACCCCCACGGTGTGCTGAAGGCTGTAAGGTGTCTGGACTCCTCGCTCACGAAACCTTGGTGGTACGCGCTGCCTTGATCCAGTATGGAGAACCATGTGTTGCCCCCCAGACTGTCAAGCAGGTCTTGGATTCGTGGCAATGGAGTCCAGACACCTTACAAACCAGATACATACCAGATATTATTTACTATCCTACATCATGACAATATAGTCAGACATGCAAATGAGAACTTTAAGTCTATAGCTTTTTCTGTCTTGTGTGTAGTCCCAGAGACCCAGTGAACACCAACTGCAATATCACCAGGTGATATGTGGGTGATATCCGGGAAAGGTTAGGTTAGGTTTCTATCCTCTGTTCACCCATTTTTCACCGGTTTCAATGGGTTTCAATGTGTTGAAACCGGTTAAAAAACGCTTTATTTATATATACTGTATATATATATATATATATATGACTGTTATGGTTATCTTTCTGTGTTCTCCTGCCGCCTTGTGTTTCCAGTGCGTCACTGTCTGTGTTTGTGTATGGGTGGGTGTGGAACGTCAATCACTCACAACTCCTGTCTACACACCTGATCATAATCATATCATCATCCTCCAGTTTATCTTCCCTGGTTTTACAGCCACTCGTCGCCAGATCGTTGATTGAACCAATGTGGTTAGCTCACGTTCCAGGTCTCTAGAATAACCTCCTCAGGTTTTGGATTTTCCTGTTTGTTGTTTTCTACGACGTCCTTATCCTGTTTATCCCGTGCCCCAAGAGCTCAACCCTCCATCCAGCCACATCACTTGTCTTTCTGCATGTTCACCGGTTCCTCGTCTGCCTGCCCTGCTCACCACCAGCTCCTCCGGCTTCATCTCATTTCCACCAACTGGATATACTCTGTCTCCGCTCTCACATCTCTCCTGGATTAACCGTTCATTAAACTACCTTTTTGTTCCTTACACTGAGTCTGAGTCTGCATTTGGGTCCACCTGGAAACAATGATAGATAGATAGATAGATAATGTCCAGTTGGTGGCGGTAATGCACAATAACTTAACTAACCACCAACAAAAACAAAAGACAAAGAGGACAAAGACGAATGCAAAGAAGTGCAAATAAGAATGTTAAAAGGCAATTTCCCGAAATAATTTCCATTGCTAATTTAACTGCAAAAACACCACGGCGAACGTAGTACTATAAAATCATAATCCACTCTGAGCATCATGGTTAGCATGATGCTGCTAGTTAGCTGACAAAAAAGGACGCGTCCCAGTGCACAATGCGCAAGCACTTTGAAGTCGATAGGAAGATGGACTGATAGAAAATACAATTATTACAATTGCAGAGATCATATCCGACTTCAAACCATTCTACCATCCTCGTTTTATTGACTAGATAAAAGCATCCAATCCATCTGACAAGGCGATGATAGCCAATGTCCTCAGCTTTTGGTACATCAATGGTCATGCTTGTACAACAATTGTTTGATAAATTGCTATTAAAATTCTCAATTCTAATCATTTTGGTGCAGCTGATTTTCCTTTGGTGCTGTGTCACTATGGCCAACCCAGCAGTTAGAGTTTTAAAGGAGGCGGCAGAGTCAGGAAAACCAGTGGATTTATTTAAAGCTCTAAATCCTGGCAGCCTGTAGTAGCTGCATGAACCACCAAACAAGAACCCAAATGATCAGTATTTGCACCCTTATATACCCTACGTACTTGGGTCATACCAACAACAGGCAAATTGTAATTCTGATTACATATATATTTTACAAGATATTCCAATCCACAGTTATGAGACTAGATTGCATAATTACAAAAGTGATATTTGAGGTTAAAACCCAAAGTGACAACATGTGCAGTATAAAAAGCTAACTAAACAGTTCAATAACTCCATTCAACCCCCCTCACTATTGGGTGTAGTGGAATCCTACTGGAACCTTTATCAGGTGAACGAAGACCTGGTGACATCTTGTGGTGGGGGGGATAAGGAGTTGTCAAATGTTTTACCTATTTAAGATGCTCTTATTTTTAAAAACATTTGTTAGGTACTTAGGTTAAATTGTTAGGTCTTCACCTTTAGTATTAATGCTGCATATAAAAATGGTTTGACTGTTAGGCATATCATATATTTTATATTAAGAAATATTAATACAGTAGTCTAGCTGTTTCATGGTTTATTATGGACTTGGTGGTATCATTTTGCAGTCAATTGTCCAGCTGAAGAAATTTGACTGAATTGTAGAAGAAACAAACTATATACCTACTGTATATTTGTTTTGACACCCAGATATTAGATGACTAAATGTATATATAAAGAAAAATAGTGTTTCTAATCCAGGTGAAATTTGGTATAAATGCTAACATTGAATAACCGGTTAAGAGAAGACGTAAGAAAAACTACATTTTTGCCCATTTTTGAAAGTTGTTTCACCGGTAGTCAAAGACGTTCAATCACCGTTTTTTAAACCATAAAATGTTCACTGGGGAAGAACATCTTTTGTCAAGTTTACCCAGACCATGGCACATAAAGCCCTTAAGACTAAATGACTAGGCTAATAATTCAGTTAATGTAGTCAAGGAGAAACTTCAGATGAACCAGGAATGTATGTATGCAGTTGAATCCATTAGCCATACCATTATTGTACCATTAGCACATATCTAGTCAAGAACCAGGAAACAAGTAAAAAGTAAAAGACTATAAAGGTAGTGCTAGTTCTTAATTTTGGACATTTTTCAGCAGAACTACATTCACCTACATCTTAAGTTATACAGATTGATTGTAACCAAAATCGTATTGGTTTTTTTCATGCTCCTGGGTAGCAAGCTTGTTTGAGATGGCTTCTGTAAACAGGTTTGGAAAACTATATATTGGCGCAATTGTACCCGTCAAACATCACCTTAAGAGTTTTCTGCGCCACATGTAAACTATGGTTTCTGAAAAAAGGGATTTCTCCTTGGTTTTCTCATCCCAGCAGAAAATAGAATAATGATTCCATTAATGTTGCATCTCTCGGGTGATTTGTCAACGCAGACACCTGATTAATTAAGCCTGGACACTGGATTAGCCTCACTTTCCCTTCCAGAAATGTGGATCCACAGAGGGTGGAAGCAGTCATCTCAAACTAAGTGGGCTGTGCCAATTTTCAAAGTAAGTCACAAGTAAGACATACTTTATTGATGTTACCATACAGCTGTTTGCTCTTCCACTTTGGAGTTACTGTATTCTTTCAGCTTAAAGTGGCTGTAGTCAACTTTTGCTTTAATTTATAATTATAAAGTAAATGCTGATTGCACAGTGACTATAGAATAATGACACCAACGGCATTAAGTTTGGTTCTCTATAAGCTTCTATTTCACTATGCTGCCACCGGGCACGATTTTCCCGGCAAATCAATTTATGGCACATGAAGTGCGTCACCCACCCAGTTACCATAGATACGATACAAGCCCAGTAGTGGCAATGGACGGTGGAACAACCAAAGCAACCGTGGAATTCTACCCATTAAATGAAAGTGAAAAGAGAGTGATAGATGAGACAAAGGTGAACCTTGGATGGGCATTCACTCGATGGAGAGAGGTCTGGGGCTTGAAGAGGTTCCAAACCGATGTTCAGTTGGCATTATTTCTTCTTGATTAGTAAGTAATGCAACCTGCCTATGTATTAATACTACTGGATGTTTTACTCTGCCTTTATAATAGCACGAGAGGTCGGGGTTTCTAGTTCAAATTGGGATTCATACGGTTGTTTCTTGCTTCGGAAAGTACCCAGGCTGCTAGCGGTTAGCCATGTTGCTAACAACCAGAAATGGTTGATCTATGATCCATTGTCCATTAGATAATCTAAACAAAGAACACATTTTCTTGCGGTGGCCATTCTAAAATGAGCAGTACTGTGAAAGTTACTATATTCTGTTATGATCAAGCAGACAGATGTAGTAATCAGAGGACAAGCGTCCTTTTATTTGCCACACGGTCGACACTTCAACCACACAGTGAGCGGCGACACACACACACACGCAATTATTGGAGTCGCCGGTGGAATGCCTTCTCTGCGTTTATCCCATCCTGACCATCCTCCCCCAGGGAAAGCCAGGAGCAGTCATCAGTAAGGCGCCCGGGGACCAAGTCCAAGCACTCAGTCCTGTCTTGGTCAGGGACAGGACCGAAGAGCAATCTGTTCTAGCAAACTCCACACAGAAAGGCCCGGGAACCACATGTTGCACCATGCGGGACTTGAACCCACAACCTTCTTGCTGTGAGGCAACAGTGCTATGCACTGAGCCACTGTGCCACATGGTTGAATATTTGAATATTTGAATATTTCAAGATGCTTCCAAGTAGTTAGGTAAACTACTATGCAATGCACATTGTTATAATTGCCAGTAGTTTCTAAATTCAACATAAATGTATGACAATTTCACTTTACCTCTTTGGTGAACATTCTTCATGGAAATTTGGAAACAGATGTAAGTCCTGTGTTGTTGGTATTTGCTAGAGTCTGAGGAACACAACAGTGGCGCAAATCAAAGTCAATTGAAAAGTTGACTACTTCCATTTTAATTACACATAATAAGTAATTAGACATTCTCCACTATTTGCTACTGTTAACCTATGTATGGTACTAGCTCACTTTCAGTGACTTACAACAATAATACAGCTCTCATAATGTACTGTAACCAAAGGAAGAACCTGTATAGCTTTGTTACATCTTCATAAAGACTTTATGCCATAACTGAACTAGGGCCAGTATAGGTACATTATACTATGGCTGTGAAACAATAAATAAAACGATTTTGTGTGCTATCAAACAGACCATACAAAGCAGTTATATAAATACCATTATTCCCTATTATAAAATCTGTATTTCGAACGGTGTAACATCATAGACATACTGTACATACAACACATCCTTTTGAATGAGTTCCTCTGGTTTCTGTCTCCCACTTGGTGGTTGTGTGTGTGTATGTGTGTGTATGCTTGCATGGGCATGTGTGCACATGCCCATGTGTGTGCTTCTTGAGGTGTACACGGGCAGAAAACTAAAGATGTGCAGAGATCACAGGAGAATTCTGAAAGCGGCGTCCTGTGTATCAGGAACATTAAGAAATGTAATGTGCTATTATTCTCCATCAGCTGTAAGCTGCTGGGATCCGTCCTCTGGGCTGGGTTGGTAATAGACTGGGGCTTTAGGAAGTGTCTGGGAGGAAAGACAGTCGATAAGGGCCCTCGACGCACAGATTTAATACTGTCCACGCTGGTCCCTCCTTCCCGACCACAATTGACAGCGTCTGGAGAGAAAAGCAATCACAACAGCCAGTATTACCAGGTATTTATGTTTGAGCTTGGCCTCCGCACAGCAAATCTTGACCTTTAGGAAACCTGATATTCCTTTTTGTTGTTGTTCTGTCAGACTCACAACAGTGCTCCAATGGAGGGAGTTCCTGCATGTTATCTGTAGGTTTAGTTTTGCCACAGCTGTCTGGACATTTCAACCAGTCTACATGTTTTTGCATTTTTTTAACCAGGCAAGTCATTAAGAAGTCTTATTTACAGTGACTAGCAAAAGGCAAAGCCTCTTAAGGGAAGGGGTTAGGGGCAAAAATAAATGTAAAACGTTAAAAGACAGCAGCACACATCCAACCGCTTACATACAATCACAATAAACATGACATGAATGCCATACAGTCTAGTACACAAGCATCGGGCAGGAAGCTAGCAAACAGCAGCATCAGCCAACACAACAGCAGAACAAGAGTAGCATACACAAGGAGTAAGACAAACAGGCAGAGAAAATAGCAGAAGCAAAAGAGCAGGACATGCATGAAACAACAGTAAGCAGCCGACAGACAAGGGTTAGGGAATATTAGTGGGTCGGGAAACAGCTGTATGTATCAGTGAGAATGTCCATAATAGAGTCCTTGAGCTAGGGCTGGGCAATAACCGAAAATGTATCGAAACCGACATTTAGAACCATTTTAATGAACCGACTTAATGTTGCTCATGTCTGTTAATTCGGTTCGTTTTAACTGTTCAAAATATTCAATAAATAGCCATGTATAGTTAATTTGTGTGTTTCCTTCAATTATTTTTCAATCACAAAGATAACATTTGCCCAGCAAATAGTTCAGCATATTTATAGTACAGATGTTGTCAGAGAACTATGAGGGCAGTGTAAAAAAAAAGAACAAGTGTATAAAATAAATAATTAGTCATTAATCTTAACAGAGGTAAATTAAGGTAATCGTGATATTGATTTTAAGTCATATCGCCCAGCACTACCTTGAACACTGATTTACAAAACATATCAGTTTTGTCTATGGTAACATTAGGGGTTGTGCAGGTCAATCTGAATATTAGTGATATGTCAAACAAGCTCCTTTAAGCGAACGATGGGAGCCAGCTCCCATCTGAGAGCTGATTTCTTTTTTCTTTCTTTTTTTTGTAAATTAATGCGACACAATAATAGGAGGTTAAAGTAAAGCAGACTCAAAACACGAGAAGCAAGGTCCGATTACCAAAGATGAATGCATGAAGAGAAAGTGCGGGAGTGCTTAGACATGGAGGTACTGAAGATAAACAGGGATAAACAGAGACCACACAGACAGATACACTCAGGAACAGGTGAAACTAATCAGGGTAATCACACAGGCGGGAAAGCACCAGGGCAGGAAGTGAAATAACCCGAAAAAAATGTGAATATTTTCTAAATGAAGCAGAAAATAATAACTAAGACTGGAAACAAGAAAACATAACCATAGTTAGTGGACCTGTGCCAGATACTTCAGGTTCCTCCCCTCCCTCCAGCCAGTAGTATCACTCCTACTGCCACCTTTACTGCCAAAAGCTCCCGGTTGCCCACATCATAATTTATCTCAGCAGCGGATAGGTTCCATGTTAGGAAGATGCAAGGATGGACCTTGTTGTCCTTGGAACGTTGGGAAAGCACCGCCTCTACACCAACATTTGAGGTGTCTACCTCGACGATAAACGGCTGGTGCGGATCTGGAAGGACACGGGGGCAGTAATGAAACACTCCTTTAGCCTCTAGACGGCCTGGGCAGCCTGTGGGGTCCACAAAAAAACGGAGTGTGTGAGAAACAATGAGGGAGAGAGCGAGAGGGACATACAGAGAGGGTTGTATGGCTCACCAATGCCCTCTTCCTTACTGATGGATTATTTAAGGTTTTTATATAAGTAAAATTCTCCCTTAGTAGCCGGATTAAAGCTAAGAAATAAACAAAGTAAAAAGCAAAACTGAATATGCGGTTTGTCAAATTTGAGTATGTGAACTCACATAGTGCTGATAGGTCAGACTTTGTTTTACAGAAAGCAAGCGCTCACCTGCTACTTGAAATAGGCCCTGGTCAGGCAAGTCATATTAGTACTGGTAAAAATTGTTACTTTAACTTGTAATACAACAGATGTGTACAGTAAATAATCCCAGAGTTTCATGAGATAGCAAGTGAAGCGAAACCATATATTAACGTATATTGAGTATTTCACACGTCTACTTGCAGACCAACAAAACAGGATTTGTTTATGCTGTAATGCTTCTGATAGTGACCAACAGCAGAGTATTATGGGATGCCTTCTGCTGTTAAAATGAAGCAGGAAGACTATGAAAATGAAGAGTTAAACAACTGATACATTAATCAGAGGATGGTGGCTACTAGCATCCGACTAATCACTGTGAGCCCAAACGAATAATTAGCAGTGTTAATCATTATGATTAAGATAAATACGCACACCATTGGCTACACCATAAAGAATAACAGCTGCTTAATATACCAATGAGGCAGACAAATTAAATGTTATTGCATATCCTCTCTCTCACTCTGTCTCTCTCTTTCACGGAGGCTTGCTGGTTTCTCTCTGTTCTCACAATAGTTTCTCACAGTGTGTCTGTGCCAGCTTACATGAATGTTGGTAAAGACATTTCCACAGTAAACTATACCTTAAGAAGTCACTACAGACTGATTCAGTCTAAGATTCACTAAGAATTGAACCACCACCTGTAGGGAATGTTGTTGCTATGGCTGCTTGCCAAACAAGACAGGTAAGGGAAGTGAACCCATAATTCCGGGATGTACTGCTTCTCACAAGGCAAAACGTATTCCTTTCGAGGACCCTTGACCCTAGCTGATTAAATAGACATCAGTGAGCATCTCAGTGATTCCTCCAGCCAAGACGTGGGTTAGTTTCTGCTATCTATACTGCTTGAACCTTCTCCCCTCCTCCATCTGGAAAGCAAACTTTTGCCTCCATATCACTGTAAAATAGAGAACCCAGAGGATGGGAAGGCATCTGAGTCGAAACTGAGATATGGATGGGGACGTTTCTTGGTAGTAAATTCTGTATACGTTTCCTAGACCACTAAATGCCACACATTGACACTATGATTGTCTTTAGCAATCAAAGCCTGCATTTCAAATATAGATCATCATCTGTGCATTTAATATAACCACAGTTCCAGCACCTTAAGCTACCATTTGTTTTTTATTTAAAATGGGTCATATTCATTGTGTTGAATATCCACATCAGTTGTCAACCTGTCCCTGTTGGAGACATAACATAACAGCGCTCTGCCCATTTACAGCAGAGAGAGTTTACAAAACATATAAACCAAGTTCTGCAGATATAACACTTTCTTCATGAGAGGAATCTCTTGATAAGAGATCTGGGATTGAGAATCTCAGCGTGGCATCACATGCCCAGCATGTGGATACATTTCTGCAAGTGCAAAGCAAAATAAGTGTGTGTCCATGCAGAATGAAGATGAATGTGGAGCAAGGAAAGACAGAACTTGATGAAGGATGCAGGAGGTCCACTCTGTCTTGCATGCTTGTCCTCAGTCCTATGATATCTTATCATTAGTTTCCCTGACAATGATGTAGCTGCCGCGTACCTCCTCTATGCCTGGACCCATGTATAAAAGTAACCTTCTTTTCATAATAACAGCAATTTGTCACTTCTTTAGCTGTCAGAGGACAAAGGGGGCGGGGGTGCAAATAACGTGGCTCCTGCACCAGGCAAGGTGTGCGTTCCCTAGAGCCTGAGAGTGGCACTATGTAGAGACAGGAGAGACAGGGGCTGGCCACATGGGCTAGAGGGTGCTAGGTTGGGCAATTAGGAGGCTGAAGGGTTAGTAGCCGGTAGGGTAGAGGTCTGGGTTGGGGGTGATGGATCAAACCATTCAGATGGTTTTAGAAGGATAGAGCAGGAGACAATCCACCATGATTACCAGTCACAACGTGGCTGGTAAAAAGGGACAAAAATGTATTCTAATAATATAAAACATCATGAGGTAATGACATTCAAGGAATTGTCATAATTGTCAGTCTTCATACGAGGATTAAAAATATAGGATATGTGTGGCATGTGTGGTTGGTGGCTGGTTTAAGCAGTCTCACCTAGCCAGTCACT
The DNA here is from genome assembly GCA_900302375.1 of Bathygadus melanobranchus. NCBI lineage: Eukaryota > Metazoa > Chordata > Actinopteri > Gadiformes > Macrouridae > Bathygadus > Bathygadus melanobranchus. The sequence continues at coordinate 11,167 of OMKP01079864.1, forward strand.
GATTGATTCGTTTGGCTGGGTGCTCTCTCGAGTGTGTGTGGTGGTGGCTGGTTTAACCTGTGGGCCTTGATTAGACAATGGCCCACAGGTGTGCAGCCTCACCCAGCCAAACGAATCAATCAGTGACTCTGGCTAGGTGAGACTGCTTAAACCAGCCACCAACCACAAAATGTCACAATATGTAAATATATTTTGCATGATGACAAAATAGAGAATGTCTGCCTACAATACGTACATTAATATATATATTATATTAATATATATAAATGATTATATAAATTATATTATATTAATATATGTATAGAATGTAATATATTCACATTACAACATATGTTTCAATAGTAGTAGTAGAGGTGGCTGGAAGTATACATAGTATTTGAGTAACAATCTGTTTATTTTGCCTCCAGAACTAAATAGTGAAAAACAAACGGATCAAAAATAAGAGTGAGTGCTTC
>OMKP01079865.1:0-24792 GCA_900302375.1 Bathygadus melanobranchus
TTATATGTTGACTGTGCAAGCGATTGCTTTGCATTCAGAGAGGTAACGGATGGAACATTATCCACAAAGTGGTAGTTTAAGGCAGTTCATCATTAAGGCTGTCATACAATGTGTTTCTTTATAATCACAAAGGTCAATAATCACTGAAGTCCTTCTGCAAACTCGCCACTGTAAACACAGCAAGTTGTATGGCAACATTACTGAGGTGTGTCATTGTTCCTATAGCACAAGTTGAGGCCAGGTTCATCCAGTGCATTTGTTGTGCACTAGCTCCCTACCTTCAAAATTGGCATTTAAAAAATGGCACTGTAATATAATAAACACTTTGTTATAAACTATTCCATATTTTATAAAAGCCTTTTGAGACTGCTGTTTTATTTTCTAAGAAAAATGTTGAGATGCTCCTATGTGGCAGCTTTGGACTGCATGTTATAAAGGTTCACACACACTAGGCTTTTATGTTCCCATGGTAGAAGGTGCAGGAAGGCCGAGCATGGCGCCGCGAAGCCAGCTGAAAGGCACAAAGGAAGCGACCAGGGGGAGTGTAAAAAGTAGAAAATGTTTAAACTTTCTTGGTTAAATCGCAAGGCATCAGACAATAACAAGGGGTTCCCTCTGCCCATGTGAAACTAAATGTAAAGGTACAACGAGGAAATTGCCATTTTCCCTTCATCACACAACCTTAGACCAACTCCAAATGACTACAAACATATACATAAAAATAAAGAATGCAGGTTGCTGAAAATGTCATAACGCAGTCTGATCAATTGTGTTTATATGGATAAAATAAGAATTGGTTTCAAGTAGATTCTTACATGGTAGCGTTTCAAATAATGCAGAGACTATACGCACATTGTGAGCTTGTGCAGACATTTCAAAGATTAGTGATTGGAATGAACTGTCGAACATCACACGCATTGTTGACATAGAAAGTTAAGGCAAGAAGCCCCCAATGATTGCCAGTGTGAGTGGTTGCACCTCTTGAAAAACCATGAAAAACAGTCTAGACAACAAGGACTTAATTCCAGAACTTGTTGATTGACGAGTCCCTGTCTCATGACATCAATGGGAAAACAACTCAACAATTTATTTGCAAGATTTATCTTTCGTATATGGGATCGTTTTGCTATCAGGCTTCCTTCCTCAGACACTAAAGATCTTAAAATTCAATGTATAGGCCTAGTTATAAAAGATAGCATACTATACTACTAAATCCCAGAACATTAAGAAGGAAGAAATGTGTGCATGCCCATCTGTTCTTAGAACCTTCATTGTTGACTCTAACATACAGCTGTTACCTCAACATTTATTGGGCCACTTAAGCAGAAGGAAGAAGCAAGCTATTCGCTAAAGTAGACCAATGTGCTTAGGTGTTACATTTTAAGTATTTGTACAATTAAGAGGGAAAAGTATAGGGTCTATTATAGTGCCCTAACAACAAAGTGTGTTTATTTCTGACATAATTTTACCAAGACACAAAGTCTTTGAATGAAAACATTCTGGGATACATTCCACCATACATGTTTAAACAAATAATGACACCATACATGTTTAAACCAAAATTGGTCAGATATTGCGATATGATTCACTATTAGTGGGAATGATAATTTTTGCCACACAATTTTCATTTTCACTGAAAAAACTATCATGATGTGAAATTTGGGATACAGGGTCTGTATCAAACCAATGTTTTCTTACATCTGGACAGTAAAACATTTGTAATGGTGTTATGAATTGAATTTGGACATTGCACTTCGATTAATTGTTCCCTAGAATTGAGTAAGACCTGGAATAATATATGAACAAAAAAATTAGTTGAGAGACATTCAATTTAGTATTCATATACACAAGGCACCTCAAAATGAATGATGAAGCAGGTAGACAAGCTGTACAAGAATGATAAAGTCGCATTGTAAGTAAGTAAGTAAAGTTTATTTAGTGAGGTTTGGTTGAAAAAAAACATGGAACCAGATTTGTGCTTAATCAACCCCATATTTTCTATACTTCCCCATAGTGCTCTTCACCTCATAGTTTGTAGTCATGCATCTATGTGAGAGTATAGAAAGCATTTTGTGACAACTCCATAGCATGTATGTCAACCCTTTGCCCAGACGTAGTGAGTCCGTCTGAGAGTCACAGTTAACCAGACACTCTCATTTCATTTTCCTGCCAACAGGTATTTTCAACGCATTACCTAATAATGACACTGCACCCACTGGTGGTCCTATTGACCACGGTCCTCATCCTTGTGGTCCCTCGGCCGAGTGTCGGGGACATCGAAGGGGACGAGTATGACCTGAACAATGCCCCAGAGTGGGAGAACCTCGACCTTAACTCTTATGGAGAAAGTTATGACTATGATGACCTGGATCAAGAGGTAATGCCATCTGCGATCAAGGATGGAATAGTGACATGCACATTAGACAGCATAAGAGTCAAATACAGCTGCACTGTTGAACTTCTACTGCAGCTATTCACTCCACTAAGACATATCTGTACTAGGAAGCTTCTCAAGGATACGACGCATCCATCTGTTGTATTATAGTAGTATAACCCACTTTAACATTAACTTGCGAAACACTTGCATCCTCATTATTTATTATAATTATATTTTTACATGTGAAACTACCGGTATATTTTCATTAGAAACATTTCCATAAGCGTTAAACTCCTGAAGCAATGCACCTTGACAATTCAGTCAGCTGTGCAGGCCTGTATGGGGAGGGGATTTGGCAGGGATTGGTGTTATGGGGCATAGAGCATTTGGTGATATTCAGACACATCTACAGACAGATCTAATCAGATGGAATAAACCCAAGATACTAATGGAAGGATTCTCCTTCTTGGTGATACATAGGGTCAGGTGATAACAAATTATGGTTTTCTAACCCTTAAGGTCGGTGCTCAGGAAACAACAGCCTCGACATTAAACACTACATCATTAGCATAATAATCATGATGTACAATTTCATTACGTTTACATAATATAATGTTAAGAGGTGAGGTATATTTCTTATTGACGACATTCTAAAACATAAAGCCTTCCTGACTACTAAATGGACTGCATTTATATAGCGCTTTTATCCAAAGCGCTTTACATTTGCCTCACATTCACCCATTCATACACCGACGGCGGTGTCAACCATGCAAGGTAACAACCATCTCATCGGGAGCAGTTAGGGTTAAGTGTCTTGCTCAGGGACACCTCAACATTTAGCTAGGGGGAGCCGGGGATCGAACCAGCAACCTTCCGGTTGCCAGACAACCGCTCTACCTCCTGAGCTATTGCCGACCCCTGACTACTAGGCTACTAGTTGCCAACCATAGCTAACATCTCTGTCTGTGATACATGTGTATTCATTCAAGGGGGTTAGAGTTAAGAGTTCAGTGAGTAAATATGTTTTACATTTTCTAAAAATAAAACATTATTAATATTAATAGCACATTGTTATTATTATTGCTGGCAATTGCAAATCATATTTATTCATGTACACATGAACTAAATACAAATAGCCTATTTATACGTGTGAAAATAAATTCATTTGTGAATTAGAATTCGAGTTATAGAGTACAGCTGTATAAATAGAGTTGTGAAACTGTAATTTGACAACTCTTTCCCTTGATGGAGAGTAGATTGAGGTTGGCACAGTGGCGCCTCCTGAGCAAGAGACCCTTCGGCCAGTTAATGAGGAGGAAGGGACCCCGACCACTCCCTCCGCCCCAGCCCCACTAGACTTCAAGGGACCAGGCCTCTTTGGGCCTGAAACTGGTCTGGGTGAGTATAAATGAATAAAACAAACAGACATTTATATTGTGTGTTCCTGATTTCACTCATACCCCTACCTTACTCTGTCTAAGGTATGCCCACATGCCTGCTGTGTGTGTGTTTGAGTGGGAGTGTGTACTGCGATGACTCGGACCTAATGCAAATCCCACCCCTCCCCAAAGACACCACACATTTCTACGGTCGCTTCAACAAGCTGCGACACATCAAGGACACAGACTTCATCAACCTTAGTAAGATATGGTTCATTAATGTCAACTGAATATGAATTGCTGTCGTTATTATTATTATTAGTAGTAGTAGTACTAGTAGTATATTCTTATTCCTATTATTGTTGTTCTAATTGTTATTGTTATTATTATTACTATTATTATTAGTAGTAGTAGTAGTACTAGTAGTATATTCTTATTCATATTATTATTGTTATTATTATTACTATTATTATTATTAGTCGTAGTAGTAGTAGTAGTAGTAGTACTGTAATTACAGACGTTTACAATTCAAAGCAACAATGTTTTTGTCTGTTATATAGTCTAAGCTACTGGTCTAGAAAGAGACCTTTTGGTCCTTTATATAACAACAGAGCTACCATGTTAGCTCAGCAGGATCAGCCCCCCATCATAAATGCTTAACACCGAAACCATCAATGTTAAGCAATTGCAGATTGTTGTTAGTGCGGTTTATTTCTTTCCTCTGGATGGATTCTGCTGATCTGTGTGTCTTGTAGTGTTGAATTGTAACACTCAAACAAGAAAAATGCAGTTATGCTTTGTCATTGGAGATTTTGGAAATGAGAATGAATGAAAAAACCTTACGCTTATCTCTCTCATGCTCCCTGAAGGTGAAAGCGGGTCAGTAAAATATATGAAATGTAGATTAAAATATGTGCAACCTTGTCTCCTTTTTGTAGATAAGCTGAAAGGCATTGACTTAACAGGGAACCAGATCTCTGGAATGGATGAGGACGTGTTCCGTAGCTTACCGCAGTTAGAGAAGATAGTACTGTCTGACAACAACCTGCGGGCCCTGCCTGCTCTCCCTGTGACCATGCAGCACATCGATATACGCAACAACCAACTGATTAGCGGTGGGATACAGCCGGAAGAATTCAAGGTAAACCCTGTGCATTCAGTTGCATGTTACAATTCTAGAAGTTTGGTGATGTCAAATAGATTCTGAGAGCAGGGAGGAAAGGAGGAGGAAAGAGGGTGTGAATGAGACTAATCAAGTAAAGTCTAAAGTCCTTTAGCCTTTTTTAAGTAAAGCTGCTGTAGGTACGAATTCAGAGTTGTAGGATGGAAGAGAGCAGAGCAGAAGAGACCAACATTTTGAAACTAAACAACAACATTTCACACACCAGTGATTGACAGGTAAGATGGATTCCCCAAAACAATCAGGGAAGTGATGCCCTGATTAGTCAGAACATCTAAAATCTAAATGGTCTCATACAGAGGTGGGCACAGTCAACCAGAACAGATATTCTCAGAGAGCATTTCACTCAATTCAACAGATGACACTTAAATAGTAGCTCTTACATCTTACCTACAGCACCTTTAATAATACTAGTATATACACATAATAGCTCTTAAATCTTACCTACAGCACCTTTAAGTAATACTAGTATATACACATAATAGCTCTTAAATCTTACCTACAGCACCTTTAATAATACTAGTATATACACATAATAGCTCTTAAATCTTACCTACAGCACCTTTAAGTGATTTTTGGTTAGGAGTTAATCACTATTGATTGAAATGAATAAATGAGAAATTATCAATATTTACCATCCCATTCTCAATAGTTTGGTTTATTTTGTTAATTCCATTTAATTGGTGAACATTGTAGACCTGTCATCTGTTTTGTTGCCTTGCCAAGAAAGATAACAAGCTTTAATAGCAATATTTCACTGATTCTCTATATATAATATGGCTTAATATCCACTTCCCACCATCAAATACACTGTTTACACAAGAGAAATATCTAGATTCAAAAATGTACAATCCACTCACTATCGCCTGTGCGGTCACACCAAAAAATGTATTTGCGCCTGTGGGTGCTATAGTATAGCTATAGCCGCTGGCTGCTATAGCCGCTGGCTGCTATAGCCGCTGGCTGCTATAAACATGTTTGCCAGGAATTAGTGCTGCAGAAAATACAATCCAGCTCTGCTACTGGTTGCTGCTTCAGTGCCGCTTCAGCACCACTAATTTAGTTTAAATGATTTCAACTCTTCTCATGTGACCACACAACGTAGAGTTGTGCAGAGAGGCACATCTTATGATCTTTTGAGGATAAAGACATCCATTTTTGACCTCCCAATCACTTGCATTGAGCCTATGAAATGTAAATATAAACACATTGTTTGCATGTATTTGTGGTGGTTTGTAGTGTATATTTTCTTCAGCATAGTTTTGTAAAGAAAATTCAAGGGGAACTTGACGGTTTTTAAACCGGCTTTGTATCAAGTTTAACGCTTTTTATGTTTTATTGGAATGCATGGTGATTGGCTGTATGCCGATACTCTGTAGGGATCCTTTCCATAATGCAATGTCAGACACATGACAATCTGAGCCTGTCAGTGGCAAAAAAGCACTTTTAGAGGACATACATTGATGGGCAGCATTGCCCCTAAGGGTTATATTGTAGATGTTTTGCGGCTGACGGCTGAAGCAATTTTGCTCAATACTGGACCAATTTCAAAAATAGTTGTCTGCTTTAGTCACTTAGACCAAAAGTTATGGGAAAATGCGTTCCAGGTTGCGAAATCCCGAAGTGACCTTTTAACACGTGTCTCGCTACGAGGTCACATTCTGACGCCACAGCAAATCGCTGGGGATGGAACTACATTACATTTACATTTAGGGAATTTGGCAGATGCTTTTGTCCAAAGTGACTTACAATAAGTACGTTTGTCGAAAGTGTGAAACACCTATTTAGTGCTGACAGCACCGTAAGATTTGAATAGAACAAGTTTCAAGCACTCATAATTGCCAGGGTGACGGAGGAGAGGTGGAGGGTAAGGAGGGAAGCTATGCAGAGTCCAGGTGAACTCTGAATAGGTGAGTGTTGAGTCTCTTGCGGAAAGTGATTAGCGACTCTGCTGTCCTGACATCGGTCGGGAGCTCATTCTACCAATGTGGTGCAAGAACAGAGAAGAGTTGCGAGTTTGTTTGCTCTTAGCGATGGTGGTACCAGCCGGCCAGCTGAAGTAGCTGAGCGGAGTGCTCAAGCTGGGGCATGGTTTCTGACTAATGCTTGAAGGTAGGTGGGGGCAGTTCCACTGACAGCCTTGTAGGCCAGCACCAATGAGGAGCCGAGGCCGGGAGTCCAGCCAGGAGCATGTTGCATTCGTCGAGGCAGGTGGTACAGATCTGTGCTGCTTCTCGTGTGAGGGAGGGCCAGATCCTGTGGATGTTGTAGAGAGCAATTCTACAAGATCGGGCCACTGCAGTGATATTGCAGCACAGTTGATCATCAGTACCACACTGAGGTTCCTCGCGGTCTGTTAAGAAGAGAAAGTCCTCAACAGTGATGAGTAGGTCCATGTGGGGGCAGTCTTTCCCCGGCACAAAGAGAAGCTCACTCTGGTCAAGGTTGAGCTTCAGGCGATGCGCAGTTGTCCATTTGCTGATGTCTTGATGATGACATTCAGAGGGAAGGGTGGAAAAGAAAGGAATAGTTGGGTGTCATCCACGTAACAGTGATAGGAGAAGCTGTGTGATGTGATCATAGAGCCTAGATATCTAGTATATAGGGAGAACAGAAGTGGTCCGAGGACTGAGCCTTGGGGTACTCAGGTGTCAAGAGAACAGGGTCTGGACAAGGAGCCGTTCCATGTGACCCGATAGGTCCGATCCGTCAGGTAGGAAGTGAACCAGGATTGCGCAGATCCAGCAATGCAGAGTTCAACAAAAATGGAGAGGAGAATCTGGTATCTGTTATTATTATTATTACTACTTTGGGTCATTCTAGATTAAGATTGTAAAGTTACTTTAACAGTAACACACACATATCTGACATTATGAACTGGTTTCCCGGACAGTGATTAAGCCAGATCCTACACTACAGATGGTTAGCTGTGGTGATGTGGCGTGTGTAACGTCAACCGCGTGCTATGCTGCAAGCGCTAATGGTACGCATTAGCCAGACTGAGCTAATTACATTAGCAAGCTAATGTAACGTGATTTGTAAAGAACAGTTTGTAATGAACAGTACGGCATCAATTTTAACCTCATTTAAACTCAGGATTCATTTACACCAATATTTTAAATAAGTGCTTACATGACCTGCAACGAGACAAAAACATGCTAACTTTAAGTGCTTGGAGCCACATGCTAATGTTCTATTCTATTTTATTGTCTATGTATTTCGATGTATTCAAGTTTGATAGACAACATTGAATAAAACCTTATAAAAACGGAATCACTTTTTAAAAGATCCTTAATAGCCCCTACACACTACATGACTTTCAAGATCGCTGTACTGCACACCCTACATGACTGTTTGTCTTCTAATTTGGTGTCTTGAAGTCGTTGTGGGTTTCACGTTACACAACTAGTGGTGCCAGAAAGGTTATTCCAGTCATTTATCCGGACCTACGTATGTGTGAAAGGGCATTAACTACTTTCCAATATTGTAACAGATGTTTGAAGTATTCACGCATGTGTCCTCATGAGTAATGCACTGATAGGCTACTTTGTTGATATGCTGTGAAACGGATTAAATTGATTAAACAGATGAAGCGACTGAAGTGAATCTAAAGGTTTGTATCGCAGGACATCAACAAAGTATCGTTGTGTTTTCATGAGGACACATGCCACATGAGCACTTTATTTCAAACACCTGATACGATGTGTATGTATTTCGGTAAATGGGTTATTTATATAGCGCTTTTATCCAAAGCGCTTTACTTAGCCTCACATTCACCCATTCATATACACAGACGGCGGTGTCAACCATGCAAGGCAACAACCAGCTGGTCAGGAGCAGTTGGGGTTAGGTGTCTTGCTCAGGGACACCTCGAACCAGCAACCTTCCGGTTGCCAGACAACCGTCTCTACCTCCTGAGCTAGTGCCGTATAGTTGCTTATAATCAGCCAGTCAGCCATCCATCCAACATGAACACTCATCAAAGTTGTCGACGCTTGTGTACAATTAATTTTTTCTCTTCTAAATCTAAACATTTAAATATAAAAAACAACTATAGGAACACTTTAATGTGAGGCTATATACATATATATATGCATATATATAGAATATAGTCTTACAGTCTTCTATTTGTTAGCTTGTATCCCACTCAATGCAAATGTATTGACGTTTTAAAGGGTTAGCTCTCTGGATGCTCTCTAGGCCTTCTCGACAAAGGGTTGTTACATTTTAGTAAGCGCCTCTTTGCACGTATTCGATGGTAGGTAATTGGATATCAAGCCAGACTAGGTCACAAACGTAACCTGTTCAGACCCCACTTGTTTTTCTTCATATTCTGTCTCATGTTAAACTGCACCCGCCTCCACTTGTGATCCTGTCACATGTGAACAAACAGCACCCTCTTCAGTCCACTTGATGCATTGCTGAATGTATGCCATTCTTGCCATATATTGTTCTTCTCCCTCGCTTCTTCTATCCCAGGATATGAGCCGACTGGAGTTTCTTTATTTGTCCAACAACTATCTGAGTTACATTCCCACACCACTGCCCGAGAGCCTGAGAGTCTTACACCTGCAGGTATGATACAAACTCTGTAATCTGACCTTGGGACATATAGACACAACAATACAATAGAAATCTATTGCGTCAGCAATCTGTTGCAGGGGAGGAATCAAACACACACACTCACACACACACCACGGCCACCCTGACGATCCTATCTGAATCGGTCTGTCTCTGTTTCTGTCATCCTTACGTGTGTGTCCCGCAGAACAACAACATTCAGAGCCTGCACGCCGACACGTTCTGTAAGGCGCACGACCGCAGCTACAGACGCCTCAACCTGCAGGACATCCGCCTCGACGGAAACCCCGTCGATGTCAGGATGTTCGCCGGTGCCTACAGCTGCTTGCTGCGTCTGCCTGTGGGGAGCCACCCGGGGGGCTGGACACTGTCGTGAATGAGGATATGGAGGACGAGGACAGGGAAATTGGCAGTATTGGTCATTAGCGTAGACGCGTTGTTGACCTTCCTTTGTGATGCTGCTGTGTGTCCGTTATGTCTCTGGTCCAAAAAGGTTGACTCATGTTGAGATTGATGCAAAGTAGGCGAGTGGTGATAGTGGGGAGGGGAGGCTAGGTAATTTTGGGTCATAGGCAAGTAATAAAAGCAAGAAGATGATGAGGTCTTTGTGAATCTATCTAGGCATTAATCTAGACAAACATGGCAACCTCATATTCTAATGGACATCAATAATTCATTAATAACAATCATTAATATTGCATTGCAGGCTACAAATATACCATCATTGCTTCAGTGGTTTTATTTAGTACAGTTCCAGTCTTGGGACAACATTGTTGTCTGACATTGAAGCAGCTAGTCAGACAGTTTTAAAGTAGGGATGTTGTACTGCTTATCTTCGTATATAAAAACATCATGCTGTCATTTTGAGGATAGTAAGAGGACACACACTTGTTCTGGTGAATACAAAATAGGAGCCCATACAACAAGCTATTTTGTATTTCGTCTCACGATAAAAATTGTATTAGCTTTGTTAATGTCTTCAATAATGTGACACATGAACCCGATGCTGTCATTTGACATACATACAGACGTGACATAGGCCTATGTGTTTTTGTTATTGCTACTCAACCAGACAGGTTGCCGTAACACATTGAAAAGTAAATACTGACAAACATGTCCCTAATACCGTGTGGCTGTTTTAATGATCTGAACAGTGATGCATTCAAGGTGATATAATATATTAATGTTTTAGAAATTATCTAAAGGATGGTGTAAAGGTTAAAGCAATTATGTCTGGACTCTTTGGCTGCAATGACACCAAATGGCCACATGGTGGCTGTCTCCAGTGTGTTTTTCTCTTCGTGACTACTATGTAGCCGTAACTATACCTGGTAACGGCTTTATATAATATAAAAATAGTCTATTGTTGATAGCTTATTTGGTGATGATTGCGCGTTTAGTGCGCGTTGCCAAGATATGTCACCTTTATAACCATATTTTGTTATGATGGCATATTTGTATGGTAGCCTATGCTTGTATTGTATTGCATTGAAAAAGATATTTGCAGGGACGGAAACACATAACGTTTAAATTAAAGGAATGAAAACGTGGTTCTAGGCACGGCTCCGTGTGATCACAGGCTCCCGGTGTTTGCTCTCTCTGTAATTTATCGTCTGCTTCTTGTCTACTCTTTACAGCCTCGTTGTTCTCCTCACCCTGTCACCATAAACCCCTCCCTCCGCGGCTTCACTCCCCCAATAAGCCAAATTGTATAAATGCACAGGAGACCAATGTCTGTTCTATTTCTGAAAGCGTTTCTCCGCTGCGCTGGGTGGTTGCTTTGGTAACGTGATGACTTTCAAACATCTATCATTTAACATGTACAATAGCGCTGTGTGTGCGCGCGCGCGCGCGAGCCCGTGTGTGTGTGTGTGTGTGTGTGTGTGTCTTAACACTAGCTATTCACCACCATTGATTATAGGTAGACCATAGATTAACCGCCGTAGATACCGGTTCACTTTTGCTCTCTCTGTTCTATCTATGTATTCCTTCTGTCTCAACACCAGTGTCTTTGACAGGCAATGTTTTGCGTGATAAATTGAAACGTGTGAACAGCTAATGAGCTGCCACTGCGCTGCCACCGTCCGATCCCTCTCATGCTCTTCTGACACACGCTCACATGTAGCAAGTATTTCAACATTTGGGGGCATTTTGTTTAGTTGTCTACTTTTATGATACAATGCGTGTGTGCGCGTGTTGTGTGTATGTTTGCGTATGTGTGTGTAAATGTGTGTGTGTGTGTGAGCTCCAACAGCTCTTACTGAGTGACTAATTGGAATATGAAGAGGTGGTGGAGACACTTGTATTAAAACTTTATTCATGGCCCACGAGGGAACATGTTCATGTGTTATCCGTTGCGCTCGCAGTTTATTAAACGCTTCACAACTATTGCTGTGTTCGGTGTGAATCCCTGTGAATCCTCCACTGATGTTACCATCCACACATACCAGTGTGTAGAGGTCAGGAGGTCATGGAATAGGTAGGGGAGATACACATTTAGACACTGGTGTTGTGGCTACAGAGCTGCTGAACATGAGTCACTGGATAGCGTTGAGAATATCAACGTTGATATTGTCTGCACATGGCAGAGTATGCAGAGCAGATGGACGAGTGGCTTCACTGTAGCAACACACCCAGAATACACACACATACGCCAGAACCCGGGAGAGAGACTTCCCACATTCTAATGTGTCTGTTACATAATGTGCTCTCTGATAATGAAATTGTTTCATTATGGTCCATTTACATGGATTGTATGACAACTAGGAGAAGCGTCAAAATACACAAAAACATCTTCTAATATTTATATATTGTAATTTAATGTTTGGCATATCTAATTTGTTTTCCTCCTCATTCTTCCTCCATATGTGCGCCAGTGTGTTATGTTCCTACAGTGTTATGTTCCTACGGTGTTATGTTACTACAGTGTTATGTTACTGCAGTGTTATGTTCCTACAGTGTTATGTTACTGCAGTGTTATGTTCCTACAGTGTTATGTTCCTACAGTGTTATGTTCCTACAGTGTTATGTTACTGCAGTGTTATGTTCCTACGGTGTTATGTTACTACAGTGTTATGTTCCTACGGTGTTATGTTCCTACAGTGTTATGTTCCTACAGTGTTATGTTCCTACAGTGTTATGTTCCTACGGTGTTATGTTCCTACATTGTTATGTTACTGCAGTGTTATGTTCCTACGGTGTTATGTTACTACAGTGTTATGTTCCTACAGTGTTATGTTCCTACAGTGTTATGTTACTACAGTGTTATGTTCCTACAGTGTTATGTTCCTACAGTGTTATGTTACTACAGTGTTATGTTACTGCAGTGTTATGTTACTACAGTGTTATGATCCTACAGTGTGTTGTGCCTACAGTGTTATGTTCCTGCAGTGTTATGTTCCTAAGTGTTATGTTCCTACGGTGTTATGTTACTACAGTGTGTTATCACCCCCTTCCTAAGTGGGAGAAGAGGGTTTATCAGGGCTCTGCATCACATCTCACTGAGAATGTACTTCAAGGTGACCCTCCCTCTGACCAAATCATTGATTGATTTGATTGATTTTGTCAGAATTTAGGAATGGAGACCTGTCAGTTGGGTAATGACTTGAGAGACAGGATTTAGAGGTCGCCGGGGATATGAGACCAGTGCCGGTCTATATGAACACACACACACACACACACATACAGACACACACACACACACACATACAGACACAAACACACAGACAAACACCCACACACACACACACAATCACACACTGAATGTACGCAATGTACACACATTCAATCACACGCACACACACGCAGGCACACACACACAATCACATGCATCTACACACACACGCATGCATGCACACACCAACAAAACACAAAGGCAACAAGCTGTATGCGTTGAATTATTGAAGAGGCAAAAGATTGTTATTGTTATCTTATGTTATATGACTCATCACGGCATGGAAAATAACGCAATTGGGAACCCTGAGATCCAGATTGAATGTTTTCGTGAGAATCCAAGACATTCTGCAAAATGAACATCAAAGCCAGCAAGCACATTTTGCTGCAGTGGTACATGTCTCACGGTAAGATCTGACAGAGGGAGATAGTAGCACACAAGTACACCCAGGAAATAAATACAAGCAAAAACGTGTGAGTTGTGAAAGAACAAAATGAAATCGTAATAAGAAGAGCTTAAAGAAAACCAGAAAGGGGCTGGAGGTGCTGATTGTGCTCGGGTTGGACAGAAAGAATTGGTGTTAAAACGCTCACCAAACAAGGAAAGGCAATGAGCAGGACCAATGAGAGAGCAACATGGGGAGAGAGAGAGAGGGATGAATAGAGTTAGGGAGAGAGAGAGAGAGGGGATGAGAGATGGAAAGAGAGGGTGAGAGCGATGGAAAGAGAGAGAGAGGGTGAGAGACGGAAAGAGAGAGAGAGAGGTAGAGAGAGAAGGGGGTGTGCGCATGAAAGAGCGAGTGCAAGACTGCAGGGTTGCTGTGTAGGAGTCTCGGAGACGTAGGCGCGCACATATTTCACATTTTAAATCGATGCTGCCACACATAAATGGACATAGTAGGTGAAGGGAGGAGGGAGCGGGAGACAGAGAGAACGAGAGAGAGAGAGACGACCTAGGAACCAAGGAGGCAGGAGGGTAGGGGAAGGGGGGGTGGAAAATGAACTCATTTGGATTCTGTTCACAACGATGAGCTCTGACGTGGTTGTGTGCGGATAAGAGACGGAGGAATACAAAAATTGTTGAAAGGGAAATAAGCGTGAAAAATGTACTAACAACTTCCATCTACATGAAACCCACATACAGTATATATAGAAGCATAGGGGTACCGATGGGCCAATTCCAATGAAATCCCCCCTTGTTTTATGTGGTTGCTGATGTGAGCAATGATCTGTAGGGAGCTCCTTCAGCCTCTCATTATGTTCCTTGAAATCAATAGGCTTAATAATATAAATATAAATGCAATATAAATCCAGCTATGGTTTTTATACAATGTGTCCGTCTTGCCGGACGCACACACACTTACAGAATCTACACTTCTATGACAGCAATGCATGTAAACCATATCTGGGTATAGAAGGTGTCTGTGTCTTGTATCATAGACAAAAAGCTATCGTTCGAACTCTTAGTGGCGTCTAGCGGAACAGGCTTGGCAGAAATGGAATATAATATACATGAGATTCATTAGTGTATAAACCATGAACCATGAAAATAAGAATCATAGTTTTTGTTTCCTTAGCATGTCGTGAATTAATTAATCATGCTATGGTGAAGGCATGACGACTACTCTACCTCATTCATGCCTTGTCTATTTTATCTGGTAGGCTGGTATATAGCCTAACCACTTCATTAATATTCATGAAAACATCAACGAACAGGACCAATCATGTGCCACAGAGGGCCAATAGTATGCAGTTTTAATCCCACACACCGAATAAAATAATCTCTACCCTAAAATACTAAAATGTCTATAAGCCCAACCCTTTTCTCAGGAAAATCTTTTAGTTGTAATAAAACTGAAAAATGGGTAGCAAAACATGAACTAAAAGATTAACTAATTACATTAACTAAATGTCTTAAACTGAAAACGCCATTTTCACTCTTTCACAACAAACAATGGCATAAATGAACAATGAGTTGGATTCTGTTATCTTCTTTTAATTCACCTACAATATGCACAACGTCAACATGTTTACGGCAAACATTTTCCAAAATAGTCAAATAGCATTTCTTTTCTTTTTGCTCGGCGTCAACCAGTAGCATTGACACTGAAGCTGGTGTGGAGTGTCGGCATGTATGGATGGTGGCAGGGCTACGCCGACACTGTTGTTGATGTGCCCGAGGGGCTTAGCTGCAGGAAAAGCCTTGGAGCGACGCCATGTTTTAAGTCCTCCCTCGGGTCAGCTGGTCCAGCGGACAGACGCAACAAATCACAATCTCTGAAAAAGGAAATGGATCGATGTTTAACCCCGGGAATGAGTTGTTCTTAGAAGAATAAAGATAGCACGCTTAAACAGGGGGAAATGCAATTACACACACACACACAATGTAATAGTCATACATATTTTGAAAGGGATTCAGGGTCTGGCTTTGAGGATTAGTTAGCTATAATCTAGTCTAACTATAATGGAAGGAGTCTCTGTATGTATGTACATATTCACTTCACACGTGGCAGGTGTATTGCCGAGGACCCAAGGAAGTTGGAGCTCTCGAGAAAGCTGCAAGCACATACAGGCGCCTTTTGAATGTTTTGCACGAGTACATTAGAACGAGTTACAAGCTTAGAATTGCTTGGTTGACCCCGTGCTGTAAAACAGCATGGTAGCCAGGATACGATGCTACACAATGCTAAGTGCTATTTCAAGTGCCGGGACGTACTAGCATACAGGATGCTACAAAGTGCCATGATGTACAAACATAGAAGTGCTCGGGATCCAGGGGATGGGATTCAAGCCCTGTTCCAGTTGGTGGGAGAGGGTTAGGGAGGAAAGGTGGGTAAGAAGGAAAGCTATGCAGAGTCTGTGATTCTGCTGTCCTGACATCAGTCGGGAGTTTATTACACGCAAGGACAGAGGAGAATTCTAATTGGAAATGAAGTACCTGTAAAACTTAACACTAGGTATTGTTAGCAGGTGGCAATTTAGAGCAAGGAGCAAGGTCACGAACCAGGCATTATATCAATGCTAGAGGTGCATATTTACCATGTAGGACTAACGCTGATTCTATTAGCGTTAGATTTATGTTTACATCAACTGGATAGAATCCAATCATCAAACAACGATGGGTATAGTGGAGTTTTGGGTGGTGTTGGATCATGGTCTCCAAACACTAAGAGCAAGGACGGAAGGAGGTCCACAACATAAGGTTGGAGCCTAAATAAGGGCCTGGCCTGCTTTGTCAACGTGTACATAACGAAGGGTATATAAACACCCTGTCTTGATCCTGCTCGCAATACAGCCTTGGATGGGCAGTGTCTCTCAGTTGACTTCTCTGGTCTGGCACTCTCAGTTCAGCAGCCGAAGTCTCCCTCGTTCTCTATTCTGCTCCTCTGTGTTTTTCTGACCTTAGTCCGCATTGTGTGCATTTGTAGTCTCTTGACAGCCCATATAGTTGTAATTTATAATCCTTTAAGGCCCCCTTGGGTGTGTGTCTGAGAGAGAGAGAGAGAGAGAGAGAGAGAGAGAGAGAGAGAGAGACAGAGAGAGAAAGACAGACAGGCAGGCTAGAATATAAAAATAGAGCAATATACCAACAACATCTAAATATTGTATTTGGAGATTTTGTCAGCTGACTTTGAATAGGTTGCTGAAAAAGCAAACCCAGTAATTAGCATTCATAATCCAACCATGTAGTGCTGGTTAGGTGTACTCACTTCTGGATGAAGTTGCTTTAAAGTTTGGCTACACATTGCACAAGCAAATATGTTTCTTATCTTAGTGTCACAGCATTCCATGCGGCGACAACCAATCCAATTTCCACGTCTTATCTTGTTTAGAAGTGGTTGTTTCACATACTGCTGAATTGCTATAGTCGAGTATTGTTAAAGTCAGATTCCACTTTGTTAACTGCAGTATTTTAGTATGTGATGTGTGTGAAGTTTTTTTGTACACCACACACACACACACACACACACACACTATAAAATAGTCTAAGCACACATGTTGAAATTACTGAGATCAATACATTCTTTGCCCTGCTGTGCTGCATGCATAAGCATTTTTGTTGTGCCCGAGTGACTGATTTATAGAAAGGAGAGAGAGAGAGAGAGAGAGAGAGAGAGAGAGAGAGAATATATGACTGGGAGGAATTAATTTCCTCCCCTTATCCCCTATAGACACACACACACACACACACTATTTTGACCCCAAAATCATCATCAATCAAAGATGTGTTTATTCGCAAGGGCTGTCCATGAATACTGACTATACTTGCAAATAATGTATGTTGATTCATTCTCTTCAGGGGGGATATCCCTCATGAGAGAGAGACACTCTCTACTGCCACATGGCGTGAGGAATATATTCACTGTGTAATGATTCTGGCATAATGAGCCTAGCATTTAGAAGTGTATTTGGACGTATGCGTCCTTCAACGAGGACCCCTGGCGTCTTGAGTGTGTCGCATGTGTAAGTGTAAGTATGTGTATCTCCACATACACATCACGTTAGTGTTGAGCAGATCAGGGAGCATCCCAGGATCTGACCTCTGATATCTCTGGTCCACTTCTGCGTGGCCCCAGGTATGGTCTTTGCCAAGCCATCTGAAGAGCGTCTCATCTAGCATCTTCCATTGCGCCTCATTTAGAGATCTAAATGAGGTGTAAATCTCTACGTGATCCTTGCAGAAATAAACCAGTGTCAATGTTCCCCAGTCACTCCATAACAGTGGCGATATCATCCCAGCTACTGCAGTCCTTCCTATTCAGCTCTTCCCTGCCTGAACACCCTGTCCTTATTGAGTCACATGAGGTCACGTGACACTTAACACGTAGTTAATCATTTGACCTTCATTATCTATTTTATATATAAATATTGAATCTCTAAATTATCTGTATGGAAGACTACCATTTCCCTTAAAATGTCAAAATTTCAAACCCTTTTAATTGCATCTTTCAAGAAATCGAAAATAATGACGTGCTTGTCGCGACCACGACCACCAGTGGACATCTGCCTAACAAACACAACAACAGATCTATGCACAAATACCTGAGCCAAATGGCAGTTTAACATGCTTGAATCTTGTGTTAAATCGTTTTATTCAGCAGGCCTGACTCATCTATTCATCGCTTAACTCCCGTAGACATGTTGTACAAGCAAAAACACTGTCACTGTCCAATATTATGTCAGATGTTGGATGGTGAGTGTGATGTCACTAGGTGGGTGCAGCTGTTGCTACAGGCTCCATGGTACCAGCTGTCCTGGTAGTGGATATGGTCTTTAAAGATATCAGAGTTGTGAAGACATTCTTTAGGACAAGGGATACATGATAGCTGATATCGCACTTTATTAATAACAAACATTACAAAGGGATGTATTTAATATATTGATATGTTATGTTGTGTTATATATCACACAATTTGTATTATGGGGTTGTTACAACCCCACTGTCTAGGGGTAGCGAGGGAGGTAAGTGATGTAAAATGGCCGAGTTAAGGATGGTGAATGAGCAGGTTGTAAGTGAATAATAATGTCCTAGAAGCAGCACATGAGGAAAGAAATGGATTCACTGAGGGACAAGTAAGTAGGTGAACATATAACACCAAACAAATACATCACCCACAGACATACAACTAGCCAAAGAATAGAACAAGGCCAACCGAGCTAACCTAGCCGCTAACAGAATAGAGGATAAGCTACCTAGCTGCAAAGTATAACCACATGCACACCCAACTACTCTAACCTAAACTAACACAAAAATACAGCTGGTGGGGACACTACTAACCTAATGTATCTAAACAGACAATCAACACTGTGTTGCAAGTGTACAGAGGCCCTGTCTAACCTGACTCAACACCACAAGGTAGCAGCAAAGAAATAAGGCTAACAGGTACAAACAGCCAGCAAGACTGTAAAAAGTAGGGGGAGGGGAACTAATGGGCAATATAATATAATAAAAAATCTAACAATCCTAATATAGCTCTGTATATCAGAATTAGAATCAGAAAAGGATTTATTGCCAAGTAATTTTCACATTACAAGGAATTTGGCCTATATTCACTCATAAGCAGGAGTACTGTCAGCAGTCATCACACAGGAGAAAGAAAGAGCAACCAGGAAACAGTTTTTAAAAGGTTGTGGCAGGCCTCCCATTGCTGGAAACTGATGAGGTGGATGAACCTGATTGGTGGAGGTGGGCTAAAGTTGAAAGTGGATAACAGATTGGCACCTGCTCAGGATGACAGCGAGACGAGACAGAAATACACACACACACACACACACACATGCACACAGTGGACACGACAGGGCACAGAATAAAGTGGAAGTGAACGCTATGCTGGTTATGTGTCTGTATGGAAAGATAAATCATAACAAACTACCTCTATGTGTTGGTTATATGTCTATATAGTTGGTCATCCTTGGAGGGGTATTAGAACACTGGGTGCAATGGATAGCGAAATACAGCCTACCCTATGTTGTGTTAGTACCAGCGCAACCAGCCTCTCAGCTCTAAATGACTATTACAATTCTCTCCACGTCGCCCCCTCCCCCCTCTGGCCTGCCATCATTTATAGACCAGCGTGGTCATTCACCAAAATTGCTTAGCAAGGAAAGGGGACGAGATAAATTAAATGCAATGGTGGGCAACGGAGCACATACAATGTCGACCGGTGAAACGCTCCACGCACAGGAGTGGGCTGTTGTGCGGATGCGTTGCAGTGCCTGCACAATGTGTGGACATGAAGTGAGGATGACAACGGACTGGATTTGAAACGATTGTATTGTGAAGTGCTGTCGTTCAAGTGTCTCAACATGTGCAGCACACTTTAAGTATTCATAAAAAATTCACAAATTCTGTAAACCACCGCATACACATTAGATTCTCCTTTCTTCTTCTTCCATCTTTCATGGTTTCTTTCTTTACCTTGCACATGTGTTTTGTTTCTGTCTGTGGATTTTGTCGCGCTCCTCTCCAGCAGTCATCATGAAACATTAATCTCTATACATTCATTATTAAATACTGCAACCATTAAATTATAAATGACGACGGCCTCTGTGTGGGGGTTAATCAAGATGTCTCTCTCATAGGTGCTCCAGAAGAAAAATATTCCTGCATGCTTCCATTGACATCCTCCCCTTTTTACCATCTACCTTGTAAAACATTTACACTCCCTGTTTGTGGTTTTTCCTCTCTCGCCACTTTGCACTTCCTCTTCCTCCTTGCTCATATTTAGCCCCTTTTATACAGAGATCCTGGAGTATCGCCGTGAAGAATAGCCATCGTTATGCTGGCTTTGCGTTTTTACACAGAACGAAAATAGCCGGCATGATGCTGGATGCCATTTTATATAGCATACATAGCAAGTGTCCAGTGTGATGTATAACATACGTGTTGGACGGTGACATTGCTTTCTAAACAACAATGGCGTTGTTTTTGCTAGCCATGCACATTTATATTGTAACACACTGTGACATATATATACGTTACAATGGCGGACAACGTGTTTGTGTGATCAGAAATACGTTGGAGGAGATATTGATGGGATGAATAAATCCGTACACATAACCCGACTTGCCTCTTTTACACAGACATCCATCAGGCTTTGTTTCTACCTCCCTAAAGGTGGAATGAAATGAGCCCCCCATTCCATGTTTGTACATTTTACAAAGAAAGTGAGGCAGAATTAAGCCGCAACATTCCGGCAGTGGAAGGGGCCTTTCTAGCAACAACGAATGAAGATCCTAAATGGCTTTCCTGTTATCTACTTTCCGGAAGCCAATGCACAGCTTACTTCAGTTGCATAACTTGCATATACATGTATGTAATACATGTATGTAATGCTTTAGAAAAACACACAACAGATACGGTAGGGTCATTCATCGAATCTGCTCTGACAGAGAGACAGCACACACACACAAATACACCTAAAACAGTTTTCCATGAAGCTATACTGGCGTGCAAAGGCTAAAGGCCGTAACTTCATTTTTGGTCAAAAATGTTTGTTGTTTTCTTTAAAAGCGTTTGCTGTAACATGAAAAGGCTCTGGAGAGCGAAGGAAACACATATTTGCCTGCCTGAAGATACCAGATAATATTCAGATGCTAATTATTGGACTAGTCACGTGGTCATTGGAAACGTGTCTGAACAAAACGGGCGTGGCCTGCCCTATCGCCGCTCGCAGCTTTCTCAAAAACCAACCGCTCACCCAAACAACTTCACACTCGACACTGCACTTCCTTGGGTCCTCTGCAATACAACCACCACATACAGAGATTCCTCTAATTATAGTTAGATTAGATTAGTCATGTGCCCGTTTGAAACATGCCCATTCGAAACAGGACGATTGCGTGGCCTCTGGTATTGCTGCTCGCAGCTTTCTTGAGAACCGCTCATCCAAAAACGTCACACTCGACACTGCCTTGGGTCCTCAGCAGTACACCCGCCAAGGATGAAGTTGATCGGATGAACGGTTATTAGTTAGATAGTTAGATTATAGTTAGATATCATAGGGATTACGAAAGGGAGTCTGTAGTGCGCTCTGCTCCAAGTGAACGCCTATCAGACCACTCAACACAGTGCATACGAAGCCTATTGGACCCGACAAGCACCACTGTACATCTTGGTAGGAAATAATGTTTTGTAATTTTTGCAATAGACACTTGGCGACTAGGTAATGTACAATCAATGAGGGGTCCTCAAGACACTACAAATTGTTTCATTTACTCTCATTTACATTATATTAGTGGACACTCTCGTTACTCTCATTACATACCACTTTTAATCTAGATATTATTATGAACAAAGTGAGCTCTAATGAGCCTTTTACTTTGGCATGAGGCAAAACACCAACATTACCTTCCAAATAAGAATCAAAGGTCAAGCTTGAGCTCAAGATTAATGTGTACATTAAATAATTTCATGAAAAGACAAACAACACATTTCCAATGATCTACCTAAAGGGAATTTGTATGGCCAGAAGTAAAACGTTAAAGTCATTTTTCTCAATTCGACACTCAAGTTAATTTAAGGTCTTTCACCTTTGTAGGGCAGTATACTACTACTACTAGTGTAGTAGTAGTACTACTAGTGTAGTAGTACTACTACACTACTGTGGTGTTGGTGGTGCAATAGGGTCAGTTGGAGGGTATCCTCTCAAAGTAGACATCCATTAGGATCGTAGTGGACTAAAGGCAACTGCACTTGCTTTAACCAAACTTGAAACCATCTTAACTCATAGATAAACCCATTCCATAATGGGGTAATTCATCTATACAGCATTAGCCATATAGATGGATGAAATTGAAAGAAAATACGAAAAGTGATGTAACATACTAGACTATATCTCACAGTACAGCGTGGTTCTGATTATTATATTCACTGAGATATAATGCTTTTACAAATGAATGATGATATAAGGATATAATGCGATAACATCTGCAGCATCACAGATTCAGTGCATCTTCCAAGACCTCACAATGTTGTGGTTACATCTATAGTCCCACTATAGTGTGGTCTTTAGTTTTCTCTTTTAAATGTGTCCCTTATTTGCTTTAGTATTGTAGTGTTAATTAGTTAATTGTGATCTCCTGGTTTGTGTGTATTTATTTATTATTCCTGTGTTTATCTGTTTGTTCTTTTTCTGCTGTTTGCATTTTCCATTTTCCATATATGCATTTGATAGTTTGCAATGTGTTGATATTCTATACATTGTCTATTTTGTGCTCATGCACCTGCCAAGTGTTAAGTAAATAAAGTATTTTTATGTTGAACGCCTGGAATGGGGTACTTCAAATGTGTGTTATTGGTGAGAGAGAGGGTGGTGCTTTCAAGCATACTTTGGAGGGAGCAATATCCTTTTCAGTTTCAGAATTCACCAATTATAGCCTCTGGTTTTCTGATCTACAGAGCCAACCAATCAAAGCCTGCCTCTAAGCTTAGACCTGAGCTATTGGACCAGCAGGTCTTGAGAGGCAGGGTTTCATTGGTTGGCTCTTTCTGGTAAATGGACTGCATTTATATAGCGCTTTCATCCAAAGCGCTTTACATTTGCCTCACATTCACCCATTCATACACCGACGGTGTCAAGCATGCAAGGTAACAACCAGCTCGTTAGGAGCAGGTGCCTTGCTCGGGGACACCTCGACATTTAGCTAGGCGGAGCTGGAGATCGAACCAGCAACCTTCCGGTTGCCAGACAACCGTCTCTACCTCCTGAGCTAGTGCTGCCCTTTCTCACAGCAGTGGGGCATAAAACTTCTTATCAGTAGACGTCCTTGTCACTTTGCCAGGTCTACAACATTTGTACATAAGGACTTTGAAGGGTGTAATCAGTAACTGTCGCAACTATATTACCCTCAAATATATTGTTGCTGTCGCAATAACCTTTGCAATCAATGTTGATCAGTGTTGCAACAGATAGATAAACCCATCCCACAATTGTAGTTTGAACTACTGGTATTCACTCTCTCTGTATATATATGTATTGACCAATGTACTTATTGTAAGTCGCTTCGGATAAAAGCGCCTGCCAAATGCCCTAAATGTAAATATGTGTATATATATATATACACACACACACACACATATATATGTGTGTGTGTGTGCGTGTGTGTATATCAATTGTCCGGCATGCCAAGTAGCACGTGGTGATAGATGGCCGCTAGCCCCAGCCAGGGCCATGACTCCGACTCCTCTGGCAGCTAATCGATGCAGGCAACTGTGACACGAAGCTCCTAGCTTCATAGATTGCTAATAGGACAGGCCATTCAAATTCACAATGTGCAAGGAACGACGGAGCATGGCTGCCAGTACAAATGTTCTAATATGCAAGCTCATGCAAAAAAATAAAAACTAATATCATCTTTTCTAAATAAATACTAATATAATCTTTTTCCTTTGTACAACATAAATAACGGCATTTCAGGTGTAATTTAATTTTTCATGATGATAATGGAATATAACCCTAACCCTAACCCTAGTCAACAATAAACGCTATTTGTGACTCACCTGCATAATATGCAGTAAACATAGCCATCTCTCTCTACTCAGTCTGGGCGGAACTTTATGACAGCAATCACACACGTTATTGTCATATACACCCTTGTCATCTCCTGCCTCGACTACTGTAACTCGCTCCTGGCTGGACTCCCAGCCTCCGCAATCAAACCTCTGCAGCGTATCCCAGAAGCTGCAGTACGCCTAGTTTTTAACCTACCAAAGTTCTCCCATGTGACTCCTCTCTTCCGTGACCTCCACTGGCTCCCTGTAACTGCTCGCATCAAGTTCAAGACTTTGGTGCTGGCCTACAAGGTTGTCAGTGGAACTGCCCCCACCTACCTGCAAGCACTGGTCAAACCTCATGCCCCAGCTCGAACTCTCCGCTCAACCACTTCAGCTGGCCGCCTGGTACCACCATCACTAAAAATAAACAAACGTCGCTCCACCAAATCACAACTCTTCTCTGTCCTTGCACCACAATGGTGGAACGACCTCCCGACAGCGGTCAGGACAGCAGAATCACTGACCTGCTTCCGCAAGAGGCTCAAGACCTACCTATTCAGAGTCCACTTGGACTCTGAATAGCTTCACCTCCTGCCCACCTTTCCTC
>OMKP01079869.1:0-13192 GCA_900302375.1 Bathygadus melanobranchus
GGTATTACTATTATAATGTGGAAGACAAAGGTTTTTTTTAAAAAGAGAACGGGCACACAGTTGTTTTTTTTCCTCTGACAGCGATGTGGCACAGTACATAGTGGTCCTTGTAAAGCTTGATTAATGCCATGAAGGGTGGCGTTAGCTCCAACACATCACACAGTCCATTCACTGCCAGAACACATAAAGGCCAGATGTGTGTGTGTGTGTGTGTGTGTGTGTGTGTGTGTAAACGTCATGGCTTTATTCCCAGTCAATCTGAACAGCTGCATCCATGCGTGTGTGCATATGTACGTGCACGAGCATGCATGTGCGGTATGAAGGCGTGTTCACATGAACTGCACTTTCCATCCACATGTAGGTAGGCCATGTCCCATGATGCTTTGCTGCGCGCTGCGTGCGTTGCGCGTTGCCTCCTCGGGGCGTTCCGTCGACACCGCTATCGAGAAGCGTATCTTCAACACAGTAGCGCTTCATTCAGAAGCAGACCAGATGTACGGAGCCGGAGCCGGGTGTCACCTCACTTCTTTGGGTGTTGAAAAAGCGCGAGCCGAAATAGGACAACACAGACGTGCATTCATCGGCCAGAGTAAACCCACTCCGACGGAACGACGGCCGAGGTGCTGTCCGCTGAGCCGGCGGCAGGCAACACAGGCCAACATAAATAGTAGGGGCAGTTTAAAAGGGGACCGGACTCCACCATATTAGGGCAGGAGAGAAGCCCGCGGAAGTCTCAACTAATTATTTAGCAGATATGAATCATGTACAAACAACGTAAACATTATGTCTTTGGAAAAGTGAGACTATATACATTGGACATACCGTGTGATTCTGTGTTAAGGTGAGCCAAGTTAAGGAGCAAATCAAACCTCTGCAGCGTATCCAGAACGCTGCAGCACACCTAGTTTTCAACCTACCAAAGTTCTCCCATGTGACCCCTCTCTTCCGTGACCTCCACTGTCTCCCTGTAACTGCTCGCATCAAGTTCAAGACTTTGGTGCTGGCCTACAAGGCTGTCAGTGGAACTGCCCCCACCTACCTCCAAGCACGGGTCAAACCTCATGCCCCAGAACACTCCGCTCAACCACAACCCTCTCCCCCCTACCCGATCAACTTTAACCCCACCCCTCCTGGATCCTTAGCACTTCCATATTTGTATGTCTTGGCTCTTTGTAGGATCTTGTAGGCTGGTATGTCCCGGCACTTGAAATATAACTTAGCGTAGCATCTTATCCTGGCTACCTGCTGTTGTACAGTAAGGAGCCAACCTAGCAACTCTAAGTTTGTAAACTTGCTCTATTGACCTGGCAACCAGGAATGCTTGTAACTTGTTCTGTTCTAACTGCACGCTACCTTCAGCGATATATTGTTGTCTCCCTCTTTCGACAAATGTGTTACTTTTTTGTAAGTCGCTGTGGATAAAAGCGTCAAATGCTCTAAATGTAAATGTAATAGATCTTCGTCTGCTTGAAGACGAGGGGACAGGAAGTTGTGCGTGTGACGTTTCGGAGAGAGAGAGAGAGAGAGAGAGAGAGAGAGAGAGAGAGAGAGAGAGACCATGTGTGTATTTATGTGTATGCTCAGTATTGTATTTCCTGTAAGTTTTAAGGGTATAGAAACAGGATAGGGCTAAAGACAAAGTGAGAGGTGACATCATTGGGTTGTCCCAAAGAGGAATAAGTTCTGAGGGAGAAGTTGCCCGAGATGTTGTTGTGAGCCACACATGTGCATGTGGAGCGGTATAGGGAAAGGATTGTGGCTGGCCCCAAGACGCTATGAGGAAAATATTTGAGCTATCCAGTGGATCTAATGGTCTCCACCATTTATTCTCCTTCTCTCTAATCCCAGACAAATACACAATAGGCCTTTGCTTCATCAAGCGTTAGCCAAATCTCTGCCACTTTGCACGACTAACACTTAAGCTAAGTGTTTGGTTGGCAGCAGCAGCACGATCACCTGTGTTGGGCTAACACAGCTACTCTGCTCCTATATACTTTATTGTAATCAAGAGTATTAAACACATCCAGAATGTTTGGATGGATGGCGGGCTGTGCAGGGCCCAAGGGTGACCAAGCGCTCGGCCTGCCAGACTATCAATATTCATACGCTGGTCTGGCCTCCCTTGTGGAAACCACCTTCGTTTTATTACTTGGAGCAGATAGTCAGTGAGGGGAGGTGAGTGGCGTTGGACTATGTGGGTGTTGCTCAGAGCCTGAGGCCCAGGAAGACCTGTATCCTTTTCCGTGGCTGACGAGTAAGCAAACCCCCAAAACAGTTGCCCTCTTTTTCCAGGTTGTGAGAGACAAACAGACAAACATCAATGTGTTGGCGCTGTCATCTCCAAAACCAGGATTGGGGAAAGTTGTATATGAGGTTGAAATGCCGGATTAGTGCAGCACCATTTGCAGGCACCACGAAAATCTGCAACTTGAGTTAGAAAACAAACCCCTCAGTGGGAGGCTGCACTTCCCTCCTCTGATCCCAATTAGCTGTTTTGGTTTGTGTCACTTTTGACAAGAGGTGGAAAACAAAAGCGTTTGAGCAGGAAGACTCATCCAAAGAAAGATCTGGGCTACATGAGAAGTTAATACTTGGATAATTCTGCACATAACATACACAACAAACTTGGAGCCCCTCTGTATCAACAACCACTGGTGAAATCATACAAATTGCTCCCAATCAGACCACATGAGACAGCTTGTCATGACACATTTCCCTTCCATGCATCTCCAAGCTGAATGCCCGAGGAGCCAGGTTGCGTGCTCATGTACACGGTATGGAAGTCCACTTTCAACCTAGCCACAGGGCTCTTTGTAATCCAACTAAACAGATTGTGGTGAGAAATTCCCAGGGCCCATTGATGGCGGCTGTAAGGCGAGAGGACCAAGCCAAGGCAGGGAGGGAAATGGGGGGGGGGGCCCAGTGGGTCTCTTTCTCATGATGCTGGTGAAATAGATCCAGCCAGGGTTCCCCGTCGCTGCTAACACCTTTGTGTTCGCTCAGTCCCTATACACCCCGGCCATTCAACAAATCTGACTGAGGTGCACACTTAAAAAGCTTTTGGAAGGGGTGATAGAAATGTGCACATCTGTTGTGTACACGTACGTGTAAAATAAGATGTCTGCAATCAAGCTGCATCGACGAAGAGATCTGGGCTGCATCCTCGCCCATCACAAAGAGCCAGAAGAATGTTACATTGTGTACATCCCGGGCCTGCCAATCCACTGGCTCCCTGACCACATGTAAACAAACCACAGCTGACTAGCGCCAGCAGGAGCCCGTCGGTTTACAGTACATGCCACCCATCATTTGACAAAACCTGTTTGCTTTCGCTGAGCTCTGTGGAGTGGCTAAACAAACACAACGAGGCTTATGCCACGTATTACTGTTTCCCCATATTTGTCAGTACCAATCACCCTCAGGCCGGACCATGGAGCTGGGCCGGCCCCGGGGCATTTTGAACTCCATCACTAATAAGGTGTCGGTTCCTCCTTGTTACTGTGAGATCTATTGCTTGTCAGCATAGAAGTCACAACGGCTCAGAAAGTGTTGGTTATTAGCATCATTTGACAAGAACCCGTCCACCATGTTTACTGGAAAGGGGCGATGCGGCGAATCCTGCGTCCACTGACTGTTTTCTCTAGAGGGTTCGGTTTCACGTGTCATGGGGTCAAAATTCTCCAAAAAATCTAACTTTTGAGTATCCTGTCCGTGTCAGCCGCTATTTAAAAGTAATTTACAATCAAGAGTGCAATTGCCCACCGCTGAAAAAAACAGACACGGTACATGGGTCTTAGCAATCAGACATGGACCCTAATAAGTCCCCTGATTATCCTCTCTCGGGATAAGCTAAGAAAAAGGCTTAGCCAGGTGTACCGCTTTCCATGTCCCTGTGCAGAAATTCAGAAACTGGATTTCACAGCCAAGATCCTACGGTTGACACAGACTCAGGTCTCTATACCTTGAACCCATGAACAGAAAATCCCAGCTGGGGAAGTTGCCTGCCACTGACAATATCTCAAGCGTTTGTCTTTTTAGGTTACCGTGATTGAGTCATAGACAAGTCGTGTGACATTCATATAATACATGTCTTGTGATACATCTATAAGAATTGACAGCAGCAAAATTGCGGTGTACCAGTGTTAAGGAAACAAAGGGATTAGTCAAGACCTATATTATTATACTATATCATATGTTTTGATGGGAAGAGACATAAAACTATATCAGTAGAGCGCTGAACCTAGTATCTCATAATCTCTGCACCAGCAGTCCTACTCTGTTATAGCAGAACTTCTGGGGGGAGACGGTACAGAGCATGGGCCGGAAACCAAAAACTGCAAGGGGGGGAGTTACGCCTTGTTTCCTGTTTCCTTACGGAGACGAGTGGATGAAGGTTTCAGAAGTGTATTTCTACAGTGGGCAGTCTGAAGCAGTATGAAGTGAAAGAAGGTGAAATGCCCCGGTCACCCAGATTTGGGCTCATTTGCTATCAGACTTTAGATTATTAATTATTAACCTAAAGTCTGATTTGTGAGACCCATGCATGCATGTGACAGCGGACTAAATATCTAAATACTTTATACAAACCAAATAGCATAACATTCACTGAAAGATTCAATGTCATTTTTATAAATTAGTAGTTGTTTATACACAAATGATTAATCTTCCCAACAATTACATTGATATCATAGCGGTATAATACCTATTCAGAACCAAGCATGTGTATACAACACAGACCAGAGCTAGCTTTCAACAGTTTGTTGGCTTGTGGAACAATTGTCCCCAGTCATCCATTAATGTCTTTGTCTTCAGTTTTGCCATGGGTAATTATGTATTCTGTGCTGTGATAGGTTGAACGCTACATTTCTTGGCGCAATAGACCTCAATAATCATGTTGTGCAGAAAGGAATATAGAAATCAACTTGATTAATGGCCACAGCGTTTCATGTGTCTCGGTACATATACATAGCAAGACTAAAACGTTGCACAAGTCTGTTTATGGACATCTGATGCACCAAAACAGAAATTTACTTCATCTGCTAGCTTTGAGCAGTTTCCTGGCATAGAATAAAATGCCACAGTCATTATCATCGTGTTCTGCAGCCAAACTGAGAAAAGAGGGGTTTCTAAACAAGACAAAACAACATCTTTCTGCATTTCTGAATCAGAAGAATTCCCTGTCATTTTTGACATGTGGCATAAATCATAAGACTTATATAATGGTAAATGGTAAATGGACTGCATTTATATAGCGCTTTTATCCAAAGCGCTTTACATTTGCCTCACATTCACCCATTCATACACCGACGGCGGTGTCAACCATGCAAGGTAACAACCAGCTCGTCGGGAGCGGTTAGGTGTCTTGCTCAGGGACACCTCGACAATTAGCTAGGCGGAGCCGGGGATCGAACCAGCGACCTTCCAGTTGCCAGACAACCGCTCTACCCCCTGAGCTACTGTCGCCCTTATAGTATTAATAATATCACATAATTATTATATTATCATGGCCATCTTCATATGAATTGTTATTGGCAAACAAGGACAGTTGAAACGATTTAATTGATAGATGTAGACGTCATGCCATCAAGGTATGTTTTTTACTTATATAATAACTAGGAAAAGAAAAGGCATCCAATTGAAGGTTGTGAAAAGCTTAATTTGAAAAGTATTAGTTGAGCCTCTGTAAAATGTATTTAACTTGATCTACTCTGATTTTACAATGCATAAAGGATTGTGGTCCTTTCAGTTAAAGCAAGATAAGTTGGAAATGAGAAGCTGTTTGGCTTAAAATTATTGTTTTCTCTAGGGGCCCTTAAAACCGTTGCTATGGTTAAGCAAATCAATGGCCTATTACATGACTATATCGTTTATGTCTGGCCACTGGCTATGAGCAAAAATCCAATATCCTCTGTAGTCTGTCGCAGTTGATATTTCAAAAATGCCCATTATGAAACTAGACAAAATATTCTGTACCGCACTACTACTTTCCTTTACCTTAAAATCCACTCCATCCTTCCTCCAAACTCACATCCTCCACTTTATGTTAGTAATACAACACAGGTGTGGTGTATTCACGAGTGCCCGAACAAGGTCCAAGCACACCTCTAATTTAAAACACATTCCTCCTTTGCTTTGTGGGTTGTTACTAATTATTGAGTATCGTATTGCTGTCAAATTCAGTAAACAGATTTACATAATTAGGTGAAAGGTTTTGTAAGACGAATGGGAAATTAAATTAGAGGGACCACCGGTTGGAAAGAACCGGTGTTGTTCCCCTCTGGCCCAATTTGCAGCAAGAGACGAGGTGAGAGGCAGGATGGGGTCCTTTCATATTGCTGGTGTGTTTGAGTGGAGGCTGGTGAATGGCCAGAAGCCAATGGGACTGGTGTGCTATAGTGACACCTATTGGAAGAGCCATCAGTCTTAAAAGTTGGTCACCCCCTTAGGCCTAATGACCCTCAACCGATGTAACACTAGAGCCACTCTATTACAGTCAAGTAACTCGACACTCAGTGTGACCCTGGTGGTGAAGTCACAACAGTAAGGTTGACTTCCTGTTTGCATTGTGGGCGTGGGGGGTCATCGTCAATCCCTCTCGTTGGGCCACCGGCAGCTCCCGTAAGTACCATTTAGATGAGCCAAACCTAGCAGGATATGCTAATGGTAG
The DNA here is from genome assembly GCA_900302375.1 of Bathygadus melanobranchus. Classification (NCBI taxonomy): domain Eukaryota; kingdom Metazoa; phylum Chordata; class Actinopteri; order Gadiformes; family Macrouridae; genus Bathygadus; species Bathygadus melanobranchus. The sequence continues at coordinate 6,668 of OMKP01079869.1, forward strand.
GACTTTGAAGTTTCAAAACTTAAAGCATACACTGCTTGCTTTTGAAGAAAACCACAACGCTTCACAGTCTGCATGGCAAACGGAGCACAACCGTGGAAAGGAATAGAAGCAGCCTGCAGCCACTGTAGGCATCATGTGCCTATTTGGCATGTATGGATTACTAGCAATGATACTAAATAAACGCATACAAATAAACACAACAATACAAGACGCCCAATTTGGCATGCTTTTTGAATGACACGGACAAACATTACAACGTTATTTGAATTTAAGTTTATTATTTGGAATACAGATTTTGTGGCATCACTGGGGAAAGTTATTTTTTTAAGCCTGTGTCAAATTTCCACAAGTTCTGTAGGAAAACGTTGTGGCAAGGAGGTGGATGAATACATATATATATATATATATATATATTCTGTGGTCAGGTGGCCATCTTGGCCTTGAGCTGACCACATGTTCTCTCGGAGTCTGCCTTGTTCCTCTCAATGGCCACATTGTTTCTTTTGCGTTTTCCCCTTTTTATTTCACGGGAGGCTTTACGACTCGGTTTTTGTATTGGTATCACTAAGGGGTCAGAGGTCACAGGGAAAGCCTGGGATTGCACACCGCATGCATTCCTCCCCATCGCCTAGTTACCCAGAAGCTTTTCAAATGTGCGCAGTGAAAATGGGCAGCTGGGAGCCCCCTTTCCACAGGTTGATTCATGGTTGTAGGAAGCAGGGACGACGATGCTAATGTTTAAAACCATCTATAAAAACATCCCTTTCAACATGTAAATACATGAACCCCTAACACCACAATACATTTTGAACCACTGGACTATAGCATTGTTGATTGGGCAACTATATGCCCTTTCAGTAGCAAGAGAGGAGCACTTTATTGGTTAGACTCCAATATTTCACAGGCATCTTCCAGCAAGTTCCGGTATCTACCGGGATAAAATACGCAGTATTCAACTGGGTGCTGAGGATAATTCAACATGATAATGTCAAAAGGTTGTGTGTGTGTGTGTAAATAGGAATATTTTTAAGTATAAAAGTATAAAAAGGCATTTTCAACATAATCCGGGGCACTGTCACAGTAAATGTTATACTTTGGACAGAACAAAGTGTAAGCTGTTCTGATATGACAATACCAGATGATGCCGGACTTCTACGGGAGAAATGAGCAGGAGGGAACTTAAAAAGACAGTCAAATTTAAAACCCCACAAAATACTTAATTAGAAAAAAAAAGCAAAGGACAAATAACAAATCGGCGATGCATTTGTTAATCAAAAGGTAAAAAAACAGCATGTAAAGAATATGCTATTCATAGAGTGCGAAGATTATTTTTGTTAAATCCATTAAAGGTGAGACTAGCATAACAGTACAATGTATGACAAGAGCCCCAAGAGCTTTCTTTTCCATCGCCTGGAGTATCAAATTAAAACCTGCCACGGAAGACTATAGGCTGTGTCCGGTTTACTTTGGAGGCCTTTAAGCATTCCCTGGTCATCTGGGTTTGTTCAACTGTGCCCCAACTCAGTGTTAAGGACATAAAAACCTTGTCCGCATTGCCAACGGGCTCGGATCGTTGGCCGCAAAAAAACAATGATCCAAATGAGGAGGGATTTCATGTATGATTGATGAGAATCAGAAGCTAATGTGTACAATGGTTTATCATGCAATACTTCACCTTTGTGTTTTCTGCACAATGTAATTTCTATCATATTTCATGTCTTTGAAAAACCACTGTAATATAAGCCGATCAAAACTCCCATGCTGTGTGCATTATTAATTTCTGAAGCAAATCAAGAAGGCCTCATCTCCAAAGAGACAAAATGTTCCGAGATCAAAAGCCATCCAGAGTTTACCTTAGTCTGAACCTAGTAACTCTACATATTTAATAATAACTCAAAGCTCTACATTTGCTTGCCTATCTCATACAGTATTAAATTCTGTTTTTTTTTCTGAATCTCTTAACTGCTGCCAACAGTCTGCAAAAAACCTGAAAAATATTTTAATGTGAGAGGTACAATACTTTCCCCTTTCCAGACGGTACCGCAAATCCAGCCTAACAAATCCCGGCAAGGACAGACAAGAGAACCCTGTTATATTGCTTCTCCCTGACCTGACAGTGATGCAGGCTAGGTGTAGACCTGCTTATGAAGATTCATGTTCATCTACATACATCATGGAGCACCACAGCAACAGCCACAGAGGGATTTATGATTCTATATGGTTTTATCTATACCTCTTCTCTTTTTTTACAACAAAAAATGAAAAAGAAACGTCTGAATGGATGAATAAAAAAACGGACTAATCCATTTGGTGGCGCGCGGGCGGGGGGGGGAATAAACAAAGCAAGACATGAGAAAAGACAGCAAACGAATGATGAATGAAAAAGCAAAACAAATAGCTATTGTTCTTTTCAACTGACGAAACATGCCCTGAGACTCCCCTCTTTTCCCCAACACTTTGAGGCCGGCTATCAAGATTGTTCCATTAATTCAGCGCAAGGCGAGGACTGGGAGGGCGCATGTGTGGTTTCTAACAGTTTAATGGGTTGGAGGTGTGCCACCTGGCAGCCAGAAGTTGTCCACATCTATATGGAATGTGAATTAAAAAAAAAAATTAAATACAGTAACTTTTAGGGGATTTACAGCTGAGACGTTTTGGGTACTTAAAACTATAAATAAATAAAACAAGAAATCATTGTGCAACTTTCAATTCCCGTTAAGAAAAACATTTGATATATTTTACTATTCACAATTCATGTGAATGTACTAGGTGTTTTAAATATCCAATTGATATACAGCAAACCAGTAAATCCTTAGTTTAATTGAAATGGAAAAATAAAAATAATTTTAATCACAGCTCATATTTTTGTAGTTTTGTGTTTGTGTTAAAATGCAGTGGAATTGAAACCCGACAGAGAACAGGGACCAGGGAAAGTTGTAAGTTCTACAGATATAATTGGAAATGTACAATTACTGTCTGTGCAGATAAACATTTCTTTACTATTCATTAGGGCTGGGCAATATGGCCAAAATCTTCTATTCCGATATAAGTCATTTAATATAGCATATCTGGTAATTCAATAGTCTATAAAATGGTAAACATGGTAAAGCCTCTTTTTGAATACTCCTGTGTGAATTGAATACTTGACAAATGAAAATCAGTATTTTCTCATTTTATTAATAACTTTAGTGCAAAATTAGCATGAGTTTCATGTGAAACTATGTAGAAAAAAAATTATATAAAGGCCTAGCCTACAATATGAAAATGTCAAATATCAAATAGTAGGCCAAAAACAGTTTCAAGTACAGCAGCGATGAGGGTGTTATAGACAAAATCAAATGTCAATATCTTTGACCAAATACCTCGATATTGATACTGAGACAATATGGTAGGGATGACGGTGCTTTCACAAGGTATTTACACAATGAGATTTTTGATAAATAATCATCAGTACGGTGGATATAATTACTATGTGGGTAAAGGCAAATAATAGAACAGCGAGAACAGTCTGGTAAGAAAATGTCATTCAGAAAATGACATCACTTTACTGTACTTTAAAACAAGGAAAAGACAACACCATATCACAATATTATATCCACAATCTAAGACGATATCTCATATCATGATATTGACATAATATTGTTACATTGCCCAGCAAAATTATTCCTGGAAAGTTTTCACCTACGAATATCCTCAACATTCCACAAGCTAAGTGTTGGTTTGGCATCGCAAGCTAGACCTAGCTAAACTAGATCCAGTGATAACGACACGGCGGTGGCCTTGCCCGAGTTACAGACGCACGTGCGGAAAGGGGAGCCCACCGTCGTGTCGACCTGGAGATGCAGCGTATAATTCCTAGCAGGGGTTGCTGAGAGGTGGTGCTCTACGGTCACTGACTTCCCACCGCTCAGCAGAGACACTTTAGCCCTCCGTGGAAAGGGAGCACTGCTGTTCTAAAAGGACGACCACTATAAATGGGAACGCGCGTTGACATAATACTGTATAATTACAGCACATGTGTTTCGCTTCATATTTAGACTTGGCATTGTTCGGGTTACTGCAGGGAGAACGCTAATTATTCTGGCGCGGACATGTTTCGCCTGAAGAGCGGCCCGGTTTCCGTGGCAACGACGCGGTAACAGCAACACCCGTCTCACATAAGAGCCGCTTGTTGTCGTCGCGGTGTGCGTTCATTAAACGACACATCGGTAGCTATACAATTTCCCTGATTTATTTTCATGAGACGCGTGGGGTTCAGGATAAAAGTTTGTAATTATACTTTATGCAAGTCTTTACAGCTTCACTCCCGTTAGCGGCAGGCCTACCTCTCCTTTTGTTGTCTCTTTACGCTCATTACGGATTCTGAGCAAAGTACTGCAGAGACTGCACACATACCTACACGTCCCTGCGAGTGAGGACAACCAAAACTCTCCTTGCTTGAAAAACAAAGATTATTCTAATGCAGAGCCACAGCCTACTCCAATTATTGTCAAAGAGAGGAAAAAAAAAGACCAAAAAGTAAACAAAGAAAACACCCCCCCCTACGTGCTTCCCTTTAACACGAGCCTGTGTTTATTTAATGGCTGCTTTCATTATCCACTTAGCCTCTCTTTTTCCAATAACCGTGAAACCATTATGTGAGCCCGAGGAACCATGGGGCCGGCGTTCATCACAGACGCTTCATTAATAAAAAGAAAACGGGGCCTGCAACCCGCGATGAGACGACAGTGAGGCCTCCGGCCGCCCATTCAGATCCCCTCGGCCCGCTGGGAGTAATGAAGAATGACATCGGGGGCGATAGAGAGACACTCGCCCATAATGAGGTGAGATCCTACTTGACTGAAGAGAGAGGTGGGGGCGCCTGACATTTGGAGAGCGGTGCTGAGATAAACGGTGTGGAAGAGAGGGGGGAGGGCGGGGGAGTCAGTAAAAACCACAGAGACGGCTTTCATTCTTTCTTGAGGGATGAGTCCTGGCAAAGAGCTCTGCAGTCCAGGACTGCCGTGTGTGCGTGTGCATGTGCGTAGCCTGGTGATTGCTGACCCAAGAAGCGAGGGGTCAACCTAGCAATCATGAGCGCTCCAAACCTGTTCTATTTAAATCTTACTGTAGCGTCAGCCATATAATGTTGTATCACTCTTGCGACAAATGTACTTATTGTAAGTCGCTTTGGACAAAAGCGTCTGCCAAATGCCCTAAATGTAAATGTAATGAGATCATAAGAGGCGGTAAAAAAAAAATCACTGAGACGTCCGACTTTCATTCTTTCTTGAGGGATGAGTCCTGGCAAAGAGCTCTGCAGGCGAGAACTGTGTGTGTGTGTGTGTGTGTGTGTGTGTGTGTGTGTGTGTGTGTGTGTGTGTGTGTGTGTGTGTGTGTGTGTGCGTGTGCGCGTGTAGTCAGATGAAAAGCGGGGCGATTGGCGACCCAAGAGGCCGTAATGAGATCCACATTGAAAGCAGAGAGGGTGCTGCTGAGACGTGACTTGGAGCCAGGATGGTTGATATTTTCTGTGCGAATATCGACCAGATGGGGCCAGCATTGTTTTATTCCAAGAGCTGTTTCATTTCATCCAGGCGTAATAAGGTCTTCGCAGATGGTCGCTCTGCCCGGAACCGTACGACAGGGATTTTGATAAATTAACAAGAAAAATAAGCTTGGCCAAAACAGCTGACATAAGATATATCTTTAGGCCTGGCCTTCTGCTGGTTTACATGGCCTTGGAGTTGGAGAAGAGCTAACCTTGACCAGACACTCTTCAAAAAGGAAAAGAAAAAAAAACGTAATAAATAATGTTTCCGATTCCATTTCATCCGTGCACGCGTTAGGAAACACAACCCGAGAATGATATGTTGTAGGTTTTGTCATTTGAACACGTTTTGACACCGTTATGATAAGATGAGATATGCTCCCAGAGGGGATGAGGGGGGTCATCTTAATAATTACACAGTGATGAACTGCTGTCATCTTTCCCTTTAGTTACTGTACACATATTTCTACGTGTCACACTTTAGATATTACAATGTTGGCATGCGGGGTTATCTGTAACTGAGAGGGATATTAACGTGCTCTGTGTGGGCCTGCGTACAGCGGCCTACAACTCAGTAGAGCTGACTCCAAACAAACAGGCCCTCGGCTCAGAATTCCACGCAGCTGGTAACAGCACCCACACCATTAAGTCAATGATGGAGGGGCGCAGCCAAGTACTCCTGAACACCCAGACAAGTACCAGACACTCCTCGTGTTCTTACACTGCACAAGCACTGACAAACAAGCTCTAATTATGATTTTATTATCAAACGTCTATCATACATCAAACATATGTCTCTTACATATCAACTATCCATCTATCCATTTCTTATTCAAAAGGCTGATGGGCAAATGGCCAACCGATTAATTTCAAAGAAATCCATTCCTTGAAATAACAAGAAAAAAATGTTTTCAAACCTTCTGGGTCACAATCAATCATGCAATTTTGACTTCCTAATAGTGAGAAAAAAAAAGTGTCCATGTCTCAAATAACCA
>OMKP01079870.1:0-11067 GCA_900302375.1 Bathygadus melanobranchus
TGGTTGATTTTGAAGCAGATATGTTATTGAATATTTAGCAGATGCTTTTATCCACAGGGACAGAATTCAGATTCAGATTCAGATACATACCTCTATAGTCACAGTGAATTCAGATACATTCCTCCATAGTCACAGTGAATTCAGATACATTCCTCCATAGTCATAGTGAATTCAGATACATTCCTCCATAGTCATAGTGAATTCAGATACATTCCTCCATAGTCATAGTGAATTCAGATACATTCCTCCATAGTCATAGTGAATTCAGATACATTCCTCCATAGTCATAGTGAATTCAGATACATTCCTCCATAGTCATAGTGAATTCAGATACATTCCTCCATAGTCACAGTGAATTCAGATACATTCCTCCATAGTCACAGTGAATTCAGATACATTCCTCCATAGTCATAGTGAATTCAGATACATTCCTCCATAGTCAAAGTGAATTCAGATACATTCCTCCATAGTCAAAGTGAATTCAGATACATTCCTCCATAGTCACAGTGAATTCAGATACATTCCTCCATAGTCACAGTGAATTCAGATACAATCCTCCATAGTCACAGTGAATTCAGATACAATCCTCCATAGTCACAGTGAATTCAGATACAATCCTCCATAGTCACAGTGAATTCAGATACATTCCTCCATAGTCACAGTGAATTCAGATACATTCCTCCATAGTCATAGTGAATTCAGATACATTCCTCCATAGTCATAGTGAATTCAGATACATTCCTCCATAGTCACAGTGAATTCAGATACATTCCTCCATAGTCACAGTGAATTCAGATACATTTATAGTCACAGTGAATTCAGATACAATCCTCCATAGTCAAAGTGAATTCAGTCATTAAGGAGCAGGTAGGGATTAGGAGGAATCTTGCTCAAGGATGTCTACAGATTAGGCTGTGGGCATTGGGGAGTGAACCCCCCACATTGCACACAAACCACAGAGAGCAGAAATGTGCACTAGGAGTTAAGCGGTCCTCCTGGAGTTTATTAAAGTGTTGCCTCTTCATCATTTCCTTATTGAGGGGAGATGAATAAACCATCGTTCAACTGGACTTACCGGTCCATCTACTTAACAGACAGTGTGAGTTACCCATGTTGTGTGTTTAGTCACACACACACACACACAGATACAAAGATACACACACACACACACAGACACAGACACAGACACAGACACACACAAATACAAACACACACAGATACAAAGATACACACACACACAAAGATACACACACACACACACACACACACACACAGACTCTATCCCCTAACACCTAGCCTCACCTAAGATACCACAGATACAGTCCCAAACCCTAACTCTACTAAAGGTACACTTAAGTATTTTTTCTCTTTATATATTCACTTACTTTAAGTGAATCTATGGTGGTGGTGTACAGTGAAATGTTCACTGGCAGCGAAGCAAGTTTTAGATGGAACACAGGGAGGTAACATCACAGAACAACACATTTCAGCTACTTGACGACAATGTTTGTGATGAGCTTCTGTAAGCAGCATTGAGTTAACTATGAAAAACAGATGTGTTGCTAAATGAGTGGGAGCTACTGCATGTGGGAATCCTTCAGAACCACCGCCCAGTGCAGCCAAATACAATATGAAGTTCACCATTTGATTTGATGTTTGGGATCATAAGAAGTTTTTTAACCTGTCACAAAGCAAACACAAACAGCGACGTCAGCTTTTACTGAGTCATATCAAAAGTCTACTTTATAGCTTTACTTTTAGCAATACTTTTTATATTAGCTTTTGTGATGGTCAGATCAAGATAAACAGACATATCAATCTGGTCTTGGTGTTTATCTATCATTATTCATTGAATAGTTTTACATTGTTTACCTCAGCTTATGAAACACTATGTAGTCATTGATCTCCAAAGACATTTATAGTGAGTACATACTGTATGTATACAGAGCATGAAGAGGCAGATAGGGGTTAGACATGTTGCTCGCGGATGGCTACAGGTAGGCTGTGTACATGGACATTGAACAGGCTGGGAGAACCTAACCACAACGTGATTGTTACTGTTCAGGAGAAAAACTAAAAAGACATATTCTGGTCTTTGATTGTGAAACAGTGCACCTCTGACAGCTCCACAGTTCAGAGCCATGGGGGGGAGGTGGGGTGTAGTGACACAGCCTGCAGGGGGTAGGACACTTCTCATGTCCTTCTACCTTTAAGTTAATGCCATCTTGCAAGACTCCTCAGCGCTACCAGACACCCTGAGCAGAATAACACACAGGGACACCCACACCCACACCCCCACCTACGACATGATCTGCTGTCACCTATAACAACACAGATCTGTCTCTATCTCTCTCTCTCCCTCCCCACCTCACAGAGGTCCACACCTGTGACTGTCACCATAGCAACACTAACCTGTTGACCCCTGGGGTTTGTGGCGATGGGGTGTTAAATCCCTGGCACCTGCACCCAGGGAGCCGTCAGTCACCGTGACGCCTGCCTCCACAACCTATTTATCTTTTTATCATTTTAATCCTTAAACCTCCTTAAAAAGTATTTGTCTTGTTTATGGATGTAGCTATACTCTTTGGATTTGCAATACATGGTTTGAGTTGTAACAAGTATCAAACGAGTATTGTTTGGGTACTGCTGAGTACTGTTGTGGAGTACTGAGTATTGTGTGTTTTGGAGTATTGAGTATGGATCAGTACTGTATCATAGCCATGATGTTGTGTTGCTGTGTGGTTGACATATTCCACACCTGTTCTCATTCCTGGGTTGTTGTTCATGTTTTGAGTATTGTTGAGTATTGCTGAGCATCAATGAGTATCATTTCATATTGCTGAGTATCAATGACAATACTTTGTTGAGTTGAGTATGACATATTATTCTAGACCAATTCTCTGGGTTGTTTGTGAATATTGTTGGATATAATTTAGGTATAGGTTGAGTATGGAGTATCCTTTTGTATTAATGTTTTGTTTGGGCTGGGTGGGTGGTAGGCGTGACATTTGATGATTCCTTCTAAAAAAACCTCACAGCTTCGAACCATTCCAATATCTATGTTTGCACATTATGTCCATAAGAGGGCAAACCAATACAACAAGATACATAACTACTTGTATATTTATATCAACGTTAACATGTCCTTTAAAAGACATCCCTACACATTACAAAATAAGCAAATAAAATAATGTTCTATACCATGGATCTCTCTCTTTCTCTCTCTCTCTCTCTCTCTTTCTCTCGCTCTCTCTCTGTATATATGTTAATCCAACTTTATCCCAAGGTTGCACAACTTTGCAGTCTACTGAGCAATATCCAAAGTATTTCCAAACGGGGCTTTTTAGATTGGAGTGTAAACTGCTGTCTGTGGTGAACTCATCATCACCACATGGTTGTTGTTGAATTATTTGCTTGTTTCAGCTTGACCTACATTTTATTTTTAATCAGTGAGTGACATTGTGTGACTCCTGTCCTTCATGCCGTGTATTCAGTCCAGCAGCCCACACCAGAACTTGCCAGAACTCGTCAGGCACACAGCCGCGGTACTGGCAAATATATATTTTCACAATTGAATGTCAGTTTTGTTGTACAATTTGATTATATAATCACATTTAGAATATGTGGATGGTGAGTGTCGGCTGGTAACATGTTAGTCTCTGGACTCTCAGATCAATACAGAAGAGCATGCAGTCGCCCAGACACACAGGGGACTGGAGCAGCTTCTGCAGAAGCTTCCACTCACACTGACAGCAACACCAAGAGAGTGCTGCTGCCGTCAGTGCAACGTGAACACAGTATATGCTCAATGTATATGCTCAATGTATATGCTCAATGTATATGCTTAATATATGCTCAATATATAGGAAATATATTGACATTGACATTGATATTATATATAGACAGTATATACGTTCTTTAGTCTAATGAACAGTAATAAAACTCCTGCCAGCTTCGTGATTAAAATACAGAAATATTTGATCAGTCCCGTTCAGACAAGGCGTTCATAACCCATCTTGGGAAATCTGATCCCAAGCAGACCTTTTGGAACGCAGGCATGAACAGCATCCAGGACAAAATTGTGAAAATAACATTGGTGACCATAGCAACGATCCAACAGTTGGCATTCAGTGACCAAAACCAGCTAACAGGCCAACATCACTGGTCAGCTCTGATAGAACTAAACCAGCTAACAGGCCAACATCACTGGTCAGCTCTGATAGAACTAAACCAGCTAACAGGCCAACATCACTGGTCAGCTCTGATAGAACTAAACCAGCTAACAGGCCAACATCACTGGTCAGCTCTGGTATAACTAAACCAGCTAACAGGCCAACATCACCGGTCAGCTCTGATAGAACTAAACCAGCTAACAGGCCAACATCACCGGTCAGCTCTGATAGAACTAAACCAGCTAACAGGCCAACATCACTGGTCAGCTCTGGTATAACTAAACCAGCTAACAGGCCAACATCACTGGTCAGCTCTGATAGAACTAGACCAGCTAACAGGCCAACATCACCGGTCACCTCTGATAGAACTAAACCAGCTAACAGGCCAACATGTTCATCTTGAGGGTCCAAAATGTACTTTTAGCAGAAAAACATTATTATAATATTTAACCCTGAATTTTTTTAAATGCCAAATGGTGGCAGGTGTTCATACTGCTAAGCTGACATAGAGCAAGTGCAACTGAATGAGCTAGCTGGCTCACTCATGAGCCAAAATGTCCGCCAGGCTAGTGATGTCCTTCCAGAGTCATTAGAGAAGCGATACGCCCATGTAGCTGTCAGCTCATTAGCATATTGATTGGTGATTCCAGCTGGTGACAGGAGATGTTTTTCAGGAGCACCAGAGGCCTGCCTCTGCTCTGTGCTCTGTCTAACTGAATATATGTCTATTGTCCCACCTGTCTACCTGCCCTTCTACCTGTCTACATGTCTGTCTATCAATCTGCCTGTATGTATGTCTGCTTGTGTGTTGCTGTACCTGTCTACCTGACATTCCTCTGTGTGCCTGTCTACCTGCCATTCCTCTGTGTACCTGTCTATCTGCCATTCCTCTGTGTACCTGTCTACCTGCCATTCCTCTGTGTACCTGTCTATCTGTCTAGCCATCAACATTTTGGCCTCCCCTCTGGTCTACATGTCTAACTCTCTGTCTTTGTATTAATCTGCCTGTCTCTCTCCACCTGTCGCTCCATCCATCTGTCTGTGTGTCAGTACTGACCTGGTCCAGGGCTGCTCTGGTTGTCATAGAGATGAATGTTGTCACTGCAGGCGATGGGGGAGTCCTGTCCCTCCTCCCGGCTCTCGCTGCAGTCCTCCTGCTCCGCCTCCCTCTGCTCTGGGGAAACAACCGCACAGCGCCACCATGTTAAAGCACTGTTAGCATAGCAACGACATGCTAGCACACTGTTAGCACAGCACTGACGTGTTAACACACTGTTAGCATCATGTTAGCACAGTGTGAGCATAGTGTTAGCACAGTGTGAGCATAGTGTTAGCACAATGTTAGCACATCATAACATAGTTAGCAGTTTCTACCGTTTTCCAACCATTCAGCAACGGTTGGTCGTATCTTGTCACTGTACTCACAGTGGACGGTTCAAGGTGGATCATGCTGCTCGCTACTATCACAGTGTAGCAAAAAGCATTTCAATCAACCTCTTAGATGACAACCACTGTTAGCGGCGCCTTGTCAGTGATAATGTAATGTGGACGGGAAACACCTCTGCAGCCGGTAACCACCATCACCAGCACCACTGCTGTCTATAGCCACAGATTTAGAGGAGGAAGTAATTGGCCTATAGAGACGCGGGGGATCCGGCGCTAGCACATTCTGTCCTTGCAGGGCACATGCTAATTGGGTGCTTCTCCGCGCGTCTCGAAGCTAATGGAAGTTCCGTTATCATAGCAGCCGGAGCAAAGTTCATTATTTATATCAAAACACACCGGTGTGGGAGAGACGTGTGTTAGCATGGCCCGGAGGTTTTTAGTTACTGCTGGTGTTCATTGTTTGTGTATGTATTTATTGATATCTATGTCAATGTTATTTGGATGTTGTTTGAACCATATAGTTATCTGCTACTACACCAGAGGGTCAAAGCTAATACAATAAAATAATAGCGGTGTTTTTGCTAGGTGTACGTCTACTACTACTAGTCAAAGTACCACTACAGCTAACAGAGTTACATACATATGCGGGGACTTTGTTCTCGTTTGTTTTGAGTTTTTATTTGTTACTTGTACACTCTTTGCAAAACAAAACAAAAACTGAATAATACTAGAAAGACTGAGTATAATATAATCTTTCATTATTTTTCATTTGCATCACTTAGCAACAAAATGGTATTTGGTTTCTGTGATTGGTCGATGATAAAACTCACCCATTTCCTGGAAGAAGTAGCCGTTCTTGGACCTTCCAGAGGGAGGAGCCTCTGGAGAGAGAGAGAGGAATAAAACCAATCAGTTAAAATGTGTACAGGGGTTAAAGTTTGAATGAAGTGACATTCGTTCTCTAGTATGACGCATGCAACGTAAGTCAAACATAAAGACAAGGCCATCTGATGGGAGTATTCCCCAGCTGTGTGATCAATAGTACCTGTGGTTAGAACATTAAGCCTCAGTATCTGTATGATACTCTTGCACTGCATACTCACTGCAGATCAATAGGGCTTGTACATCCCCACGTTACATCACAATGACGCCTCTGTTTTGGAAGCATAAGATCATTGGATAATTGAATAATTAAGCAGGGAATCATTTAGCAAAACGTTTTCATGAGCCTAGTTTACGGCATTTTTACATTGATTTAGGATTTTACAGAACTACAACTCTCTTGAGTCCTCTCCATATGGCGGAGCATTGTGATGTACAAGCCCTCTAGCAGAGTGGATCTGTTCAATACATCACTAATGTGTTTTACTGCAGGTATACTGACATGGAGATGGCAGCCAGTATCTAGTCTATATGGATAGAAGGATATTATATATATTTCAATACCCATACTGTATTTACAGTGCATACACAGGAGGTGTACATTTCATTCATTGTCAATAATCAATGTGTAAAAATGAGTAAAATATGGAAAATCAAATGTTAGATATTTGTAACCTTATCTTCGAGGTGTTACCTTCCAGAGTGTAGAGGACATCCACACGGCTGCACTTAAATATACTCATCACTCGTCTCACTTCTCTGTTTCACTTCTTGCTTTACTGTTCCCAAAAAGTATCTGTGTCTGCAATTGGGTCCGTACTGTACTATACTCAACAAACCTAATGAATCACAATTTATGGTTTTGTCTTTAATTATCAGACGCTTCTATCCAAAGTGACTTCCAGTGAATTCAGATCCAATGAAGGAGCAGGTCTAGGGGTTAGGGCCTCCGTTATCATCGACTGAAGCTGCTACATGGACCATGGAACATGGGCTTCTCTAGTTATCTACTATTAAAGTCAAAACTCCATAGAACTGTAAAAAACGTGTACAATGGGGTTCAAAAAGACAAATACCTCATTGTACCAGAGGCATTCATTCAGTACCAGTTATATATAGCCTACACTTCCAAACCCTGCATCACAAAACTCAATATGCACACAGTGAAGCCGACCATACTGGCAATGGCACACAAGCAAAGATGGAGTCTGTGTAGCAGGTACAAAACCCAGCTCCGCCCGCCTATGTAACACTGTGTCCGTGTCCCATGGATACACAGTGTTACACAGTGATTTCAGATACATGTCATTAATGGATAATTTAGGGATACCCTAAACCTTTTCAACTTCAACCTGGACCCTATTTTCCCATCATTTGGGCTTGGTCCAGTATTGAACGAGAACGGAGCCATGAAACGTCTGCATTGTAAACCTTTAGGGCACGTCCTTGTTTCTGCCACTGACAGGCTCACGGCCCGACCCGACCAGACGTGATGCTGCCCCCACCAGACGTGATGCTGTCCCCACCAGACGTGATGCTGCCCCCACCAGACGTGAATATTTAAGTATTTTCCAGATTTTGTGAGATTTCAGAGTGAGATTTCTCCTTGAGAGACACTTGGAACGACACAATAACAAACAGACTGGATCAAGTGAAAGGTAAAGACTAAAGTTGTATTTCTGTGTAGGGATCCTTTCCATCATGTTGTCAGACACTTAGAATAACAGTCTGAGCTGTCAGTGGTAAAACAAGCGCTTTTAGAGGATGTACATTGAGGGCTCTATTGCATCCAAGGGGTTACAATGCATGATGGCTGAAGGACTCTTGCTCTATACTGGACCAATTTAAAAAATCGTTGTCCGCATTTGTCACTTACACCCAGAATTATGGGAAAATAGGCTCAGATTGAAAAATCCTTAAATGATGCTATAAGGAGCAGGTAGGGTTTAGGGCATCTTGCTCAAGGATGCCTAATGGTTGGCTGCGGACATTGAGGGCTATGGAACCCACAACCTTTCAGCCGGTAGGTAGCAGAGTAGCTCACATCGCTGTCTACATAGTGCTACATGTTGTTATCAGAGCCAGGGCCATGAGGGCTAATGCTCTGCTTAAAGAGGGCTTAACGCAACACTGCAAAAGTACTTTAACTGTCATTAACCATTTCACACCTCAAACACGCTTAAAACTTAAGTGTGTGTGAGGTGCCTTAGACTTGGACTTCATTATAGGAGGGTGCAGTCATGGCTAGGGTGTTCGACTCCTAACTGAAAGGTTCTGGGTTTGATCCCCAATGTCTGCAACCTAAACTGTAGGCATCCAAGAGCAAGATGCCCCCTAAACCCTACCTGCTCATTCATGACATGTACCTGAATTCACTGTCCGTTGCTTTGGATAAAAACTACATTAATAGCAAACAGATGTTTATGATTGACTGTGAGCCATCATTAGCCAGTAGGGACAGTCACACGGTGTCCATACAGAATGATTCCTGACAAAACACATCGTGTCAACATGGTGTGTTTACAACGCAGGGTTCGGGATGAGGAGGCGGTGGCTGTAATGTGTTTCTGCAGCTCAGGGCTTGGTGTGTCATCCATCATTTATCCAACCAACTGTCTCCGGTCGTTAGGGAAACGCAGCACAACGCCCTGTGGCAGACTACAGGTATGGGCGGACATTTACAATCAGTTGTTCTATTCACAAACAACAGAGCATATCTTTAATTAAAGAGGAAGTGAACCCTCTGTTACAGCAGATTCAAACACTATTCAAACATATCAGAAATGTGTTTTGGGCTGAGAGTTCTATAGGAAGGAGACGTTTTATCCCCATGGTTACGACCCACGGTAACTTTGTGCTACTGTTTAGTTAGTATGCATTGTTGAGTAGAAGAAGTGTTATAATGAGCAACGTCAACGTTAGTTTGGATCACAGTAGAACGTTCACAAAGTGGACAGCGGAGTCTGGTAAAAACAGAGACATTTATACCTGTTTTTTCTGCATTGCGCTGTTATTTAATAACAGTGACAAAATAGCATAGATGACTATGTTCATAGAAGATTATTATAGAAGACATACAAACAAAGGAACATGCGTATAAGAGAATGAGGTAGAGGTAAAACGAGAGAGGGAGAGAGAGGGAGGGAGAGGAAGGGAGAGGAGAGAGATGAGGCATGCACACAAAATGAGGGCGATTCTGAAGGTTATGGAGACATTACATACTGTGGAAGGTGTGTGTGTGTGTGTGTTTGATTTTAATAGTTTGGTCAGGAAAATATCTGCCAGCCATGCTATTGATCTTTGTTTATGGGGAGAATGTTGATTTAGCATGCACACACATACACACACAATAGCAAAGGCTAAGAACAGCAGTTTGTTATGATTGACATTACACATCAATAAACACTAAATAAGATTCTAAAGTTAATATCCTGAGATTAAAGGCTACTCCTAATAATAAAAACATTGTGACAAATTAAACTGTTCAAATGTTTAATCTCTTAACAGCTAACTCCATCTCTTAATCCTCCAACATATCGATCTCTGGAAGCTCAAGGACTACCAGCTATGATTAATTATGTGTTATCATCAGCGCTAAATGCTAAACAATCTGCACCATACACACACACACACAACACTCAGTACAGTAATGAGACCTCGGTAAAGAGAGGGAATCCCCCTGAAATACAGATTTGTGAGCGGGGTAGTGAAGGACGGACGTGTTTGAGCGCTGAGATATGATTTATGATGGGTATAGTGCAGGGGGACCTTTACTTCACAAGCTGAGGAGATGGATGCTTCACACAGCAGTAGAATCAAATATTACACAGCCCTCGTCTTCAATGCTTCACACACACACACACACACACACACACAGCTCCAAGGTATGTTGTTGATTAGCAATCTATTTCAAAATGTAGTGACATCACAAGTGGGGGTTGTCCACCCAGATGTATGATTGGTAGATACCAATCTACCCAGTGGACTGTGCCAACTGGTAGGCTGATTGACTAATCAACCTCACACCTGGTGGTAAAATAGGGCCCCTTTGATGTTCATTCCAACACATGAAACCACTGAATCAATCATTTAGCGTGAAAAGCAATTTGACTTGTGTGTTCATGTGTCTTAACATTTCTTCTCTACGCTGGCTTCAAACAACAGTTCTGTTTGGGTCCTGGTTTGAACATCTTCCTGTCATCCTTCCTTCATGATGGGTTAGGGTTAGGGTTAGGGTTAGGGTTAAAGCCATGGCTTTATGTTGGATCTTGGAACCACATCGTCCTGTTCCACAATTTGCTGCATGTAAACCATCACCGTCATCATTTAGTCAAAACAACCAAAACTAAAATAATATACAGCTCCAGCGTGGCTAGTGACATGTATATAGCTCCAGCGTGGCTAGTGACATGTATATAGCTCCAGTGTGGCTAGTGATCCGTATACAGCTCCAGTGTGGCTCGTGACATGTATATAGCTCCAGTGTGGCCAGTGACCCATATACAGCTTCAGTGTGGCTAGTGACATGTATATAGCTCCAGTGTGGCCAGTGACCCATATACAGCTTCAGTGTGGCTAGTGACATGTATATAGCTCCAGTGTGGCCAGTGACCCATATACAGCTCCA
>OMKP01079871.1:0-10107 GCA_900302375.1 Bathygadus melanobranchus
AGTACACGCAGTGTAGTACACACAGTGTAGTACACACAGTGTAGTACACAGATGTAGTACACAGATGTAGTACACAGTGTAGTACACACAGTGTAGTACACACAGGTACTTGTTTTGAGGCCTTTCTGGGGGGTTTCTGATCCCTAAGGTATTTTCATAGACAGTTGAATTAATTTCGACTCTATTCACTTTGTTTCATCATCAACTGTTTCATATTATATAAAATAGATATATGTCAAATGTAATATAAAAGGGTGTGGTTTTAAGAAAAAAACTGAATAAAAATGTCTTTAAAAAATCTTAACTGATAAAAGTGGTTAATCTAACTATAATTAGAGGTGGGTGTGTGTTGCAAATCATTTTTCACTTCCAATGTTAGTGACGACGTGACATTCTGGCTTCCTAGATTATGACGTCCAGGATTTCATTTATGACAGTACTTGGAAGGACACCCTGATGGTTATCAATATTACTGATAACATTCCAACCAATGACAATGGGCCTTGGTTGGAATGTTATTCCGTGCCCACTTACAATCCCAACCAATGAGAGGGTTAGTGTTTACATTTGCATTTACATTTAGAGCATTTGGCAGACGCTTTTATCTAAAGCGACTTACAAAAAAGTAACACATTTGTCGAAAGAGGGAGACAACAATATATCGCTGAAGGTAGAGTGCAATTAGAACAGAACAAGTTACAAGCATTCCTGGTTGCCAGGTCAATAGAGCAAGTTTACAAGCTTACAGTTGCTAGGTTGGCTCCTTACTGTACAACAGCAGGTAGCCAGGATAAGATGCTCCATTTCGGGACTTTTCGGGTCGTCGTTAATCTACGATATCTTAGTCACAAAGCTGCATTGATGTACTTAAATGTCAATACACAGACAGACAAATAACACAACTTTAGTAGTTTCACTAAGGGAGAATCTCCCTTCCTGCTTCCATGTCCCTCGAGCTGCCTACACCTGGCAGGTGAAGTAATAAATGTGGGCCAAAGGTCGCTGTTCATACCGCAGGAGGGGGAGTGGGGGGGCATTTCATTCTCTTATGGATGGAATGGGTTCGCAAACAAACAGGGCGTGTTGCACTTCATTACTTCATGTATATAGGAACCCAACCCTCCTCTGTTTATATTGGTCATGTCTCTCTCTCTGTCTCTCTGTGTGTCTCTCTCTCTGTCTCTCTCTCTCTCTTATCTCAGGCTCTCTATTTTCCCTTCTGTGTTCATTTCTTCCTCACTCTCTCACTATCCTTTTATGTGTCCTATCTTCCTCCCTCTCTCACTATATCCTTTTATGTGTCCTATCTTCCTCCTTCTCTCTCCATCTGAGCCGTTGAATGGAAACATGATGTTTTGGGGAAAAAAAGAGGTGTGTTCAGAAACTTTCCAATGCCTGTTCAGTCAAGAAGAGAACAGTGAAACATTGTAGTGGACGTAACCCTGTCTAGTCTGCACAGAGTGGCTTATTATTACAATTCATTGAACATTGAATTGTCACAAGAAAGGCTTTTAAAATACACACACATGTAAAGTATTTAAATATATTATTTGGATCCATTTTCACTGCAAACAAGTTCTAATGTATTATATATAATAATGTGATTGAAGCCAACATTGGCCTGTAGTGCTGGAGGTAATGTCTCATCTTTATTTTAATTCTACTGAACGAAGGTCCACAGGAAGCAAAACCAGACCATCCGGATTTCTCACTTATTGAAAAGTGAGATAATTTACACTCTGATGTCCCTGGCATTCCAGCAGCCCAGACCTCCTCTAGCACCGATTGGTCAGCCCAGGGTGCGTGGGCGGGCCTCGTAATGTGGGCGAGGCTAAGATAGCGGGCTGGTTGGTTACGGCTTGTCATCAGTCGTCCCTTCCCTCGGCTGTTCACCAGTGCAGTTTCAGGTGAGGACATAAACATAACTGTTGTTCTTCTATTTATTGTTGACAGTAATAACGCGATATCCCGCTGTGTGGTGGTTCACAATAGCAGCACCTAATGTGTTTTAAGTGTTAAACTGTTGATTTTGAATTCTTCAGTAAATATTTGGAGTCTCTGAGAGCGCATTCAAAGAAATGTAGGCTATGACAAGGATATATGTTAAACATAAGAATAACAGTGTAAAGCATTTGGTTGGCCCATGTATGTGTGTTGCTGGCTAGGAATATCTCCTGTCCATACATTAACAACACATTGTATTATTTTAGATTTTACCTGCGTTCCTAGTAGAGTGGACATGGACCCTGAATACTTCAAATCATATGTAAGTGTCTCTCTCTCTCTCTCTGTGTCTCTCTGTCTCTGTCTCACTCTCGCTCTAGCTTTACATACGTGTGATATCAATCCATCTCACCTGACAGGTGTGTATGTACTTGATGCTCTTATCTTTAGGTTACACACTGCCCTGTGTTCTCCTTATCTTCTGTTCTGTCTGGTATCTGCATGCTGTGTGGTGCATTACAATTACATTTACATTTACATTTAGAGCATTTGGCAGACTTACAAAAAGTAACACATTTGTCGAAAGAGGGAAACAACAAAATATCGCTGGTATGGATGGTACAGTACAATTAAAACAGAACAAGTTACAAGCATTCCTGGTTGCCAGGTCAATAGAACAAGTTTACAAGCTTACAATTGCTAGGTTGGCTCCTTACTGTACAACAGCAGGTAGCCAGGATAAGATGCTACACAAGCTAAGTTATATTTGCCGGGACCAGCATACAAGATCCTACAAAGTGCCAGGACATATAAACATGGAAGTGCTAAGGATCCAGGAGGGGTGGGATTCAAGTATTGATCCGATAGGTGGGTGAGGGTTGGGGAGGAGAAGTGGGTAGGAGGTGAAGCTATTCAGAGTCAAGGTGAACTCTGAATAGGTGGGTCTTGAATGCATTGACACACACGTCTTCCTGTGTCATCCAAGGCATCAGCAGATCTGTTGGCGTTCTGTCTGGTGTGTCTGTGTGTGTTGACAGGGCCAATCGTGAGGCTTTACACATTCACATAAACATTCACTATGTAGCCTGGATGTGAGGCTGTACACCAGTCTACCGTGTCTCCATATAGATAGGTCATTGAATAGCTTGCATCAATGACAGAAGACTGATCCTTAATTCACTATCACGTTTCTACCTCTCTCACTCCCTCTCTGTCTCTTTCTCCCACTCCCCTCTCCTCCTCCTCTATGTCTCTCTCCCCCCTTTTCTTCTCTACCCCCCACCCCCACTACCAGGAGATGTCCTGGGGTACTCTGGGCACAGTGAGACCCTTCCCCAACCTGCACCCAGAGAGAGACGCCCTGGCCGTCCAGACTGCCCTGGAGAAGAAAGGTGCCCATGACATTATAGATTTAGGAAGCCATTTTGAAAATGTATTATAATAATAAACCCAGCATTAGAAACGAACAGTTATTATTAGTTATTAATAACTGATCATATTGAATACTATGTTATTGAAGCACATTAGGGAATACGTTATTAACAGTTATTATACCATGGTCTGGGAATACTCTATTCTGATTGGCCAACAGGTGTGTGTCAGGCTGATTAGACTGTGTGTCCTGGCCAGTGTGCCAGTTAACCCTGCCACTCCGACAACCAGGACACAGATCTTGTAAAACCGGTTTATGATAGAGTTGGAGTTGTTTTGCAGGCAGAGCAGGTGGAAAATGCTTATATGTCAGCACTCCTTCTGAGTGTGTGAGTGTGTTTGTGGTGATGGCTGGTTTATCCTGTGTTCCATGATTGGCCAATACACCAAAGGTGTGCAGCCTCACCCAGCCAGACTAATCAGCCTGACTCGGGTCACCAGGTGAGGCTGCTTAAACCAGCCACCAACCACACACACTCCACAGATAATCTAATCCCTGGCTCTGTGTGTTTCAGACGTGGTGTCCCTGGTCAACATCCTGACCAATAGGAATAGCGCCCAGAGGCAGATGATCGCTAAAGCCTACCGGGGGCTCAGCCAGAAGGTAAGGGAACACTCCTGGAAACGCTGGCTAGCTTAGGTTTCTGGCACACTTCACTCAAAATGAGACCCCATCTTCTTGTGCTTTTGTGAATCTGCTTCCACACACACACTCACGTCGTTTGAACCCCATCAACATCTACCAGTCAGAACAATGTCCCAGTGAACATCCCATGGGCATCCACACAAGTGATGAGTAGCAGTTTGCTTCTGGAAACATTAGACATTATAAATCTCAGTGT
The DNA here is from genome assembly GCA_900302375.1 of Bathygadus melanobranchus. NCBI lineage: Eukaryota > Metazoa > Chordata > Actinopteri > Gadiformes > Macrouridae > Bathygadus > Bathygadus melanobranchus. Next base: position 4,218 of record OMKP01079871.1, read on the forward strand.
AATCACGAAGGAACATCTGAAAAGATTAAGTTTGTATTTCTAAAGCTCTTTCTAGCTCTATTTTTACTCTGTCCACTCAAAGGATGCGGCATAATGAAAGGCTCTCAGTCATCCATGTATAGGCTACACTCAACCACACAGCTACATAAAATAAACCTATACACAGATGAATGCTTTGAAGTGTATCGGCCCAGTCGAGATCAAATGACAGAAGCTGACATTACTCCTGATGTAGAATTACACAACATGTAATAAACTACAGCACAGTAACACAGCAAAAGTATTCTCCAGTATTTGTCATTCTGTGTGAAAAAACATTTGATATTCTGAATACTATGTCACCTGCTCATCCCTGTGTTTACTGATTAAATATTATTCAGACCCATCCACAAGCGTTTGTCATGGCCTGTGTTTAGTCAGGGAGTTTACCAAGCAGCCAGTTGGACTGGGCTAATGCCTGCAGCTATGTTAGTGTTGACTCTACTATTGTATTTAAAGAGAAAAGTTGAAGAGTTGATTTTCCGTTATATCAAAAGCCCAATGCTTAATCAGTTACTTTGACACTGTTATATCTCCTTAAAATGGACGATAATCCACGATTGTCTCATTGTTTACTATACGAATACGACTAGTATTCGTATAGTAAACATCAGAAGTCATCTGATGTATCTTAGCACACTGTCTCTAGTACAAGAGTCCATTTGTCAAGAATGTAAGTGCCTGAAACTGTGTAATTGTGTCATGCGTGTAGGAGCTGGAGACTGGCCTCAAGAAGGTGCTGTCTGGGGATCTGCTCTCCCTGATGCTGGCTCTCATGATGACACCTCGCCAACATGAAGCCCATCGCCTCTGGCAGGCCATGGAGGTGTGTGTGTGTGTGTGTGTGTGTGTGTGTGTAAATTTAACCTCACAATTAGTCATTGATAATTCATGAATAAATATTGTTGCTCGTCCTTAATATAACTTCATCTGATAACCATCTGAATTCACGACCAGTTGTACTAGAAGGTTTAATGTGTGTGTACGCGCCTGCAGGGTTTAGGTACGAACGAAGAGACTCTGATGGAGATCCTGTCCACGCGACCAGCCCCGCGGCTCAAAGAAACCAGCGCAGCCTACAACGACAGTAACCTACACACCCTACAACCTACTCCCGCCCTACACCTTAAGGCAGGCTTATACTGCTCCGTCAGCACGTTCATTACAACCCCCGTCAAAATGAGCTGCACTGTCATTTTTGTTGGTTGCGGACCTTCACTGACGAATAGACATGCGGCACTAGCTCAGGAGGTAGAGACGGTTGTCTGGCAACTACAAGGTTGCTGGTTCGATCCCCGGCTCTGCCTAGTTAATTGTCGAGGTGTCCCTGAGCAAGACACCTAACCCTAACTGCCCCTGACCAGCTGGTTGTTACCTTGCATGATTGACACCACCGTCGGTGTATGAATGGGTGAATGTGAGGCAATGTAAAGCGCTTTGGATAAAAGAGATATATAAATAATCCATTTACCACATGCACGTCTTCTCAGTATGTAGCAACATGTCTCCCATCCCTGTGAAGACACCCGTCAGGTGAACCCTGATTGGTCGAGCAGGGAGCGGCCACTGTTTTCAGTTGGTTGGGACACACAGCAAAACAAAACAGCCAATTAATCAGTTCTACAGGTGCTGTGATTTCATTTCCCGTTGTGGTGTTGGTAACCCATGTACACATACAAACTTCTTCTCCACTTAATTAATCATTCTCTTATCTCTATTACATTGAAGTACAATAGAGTGACACCTAGTGGTCAGACATAACAATAGACACAACAGCGTCTATTGGGAGATCCTCGCTGTGTCTGTGAATGTAACTTACATTTGCGGAAGTTTTGAGCCAGGCTTTATAACTTTATTTTCTTGGCGCAGCACAAACCCTCACTACCTTCCTCCACCATCTTGTTTGTGTTGTATTTTATTAGTGTACAAGAAGGACCTGGAGAAGGACCTGAAGGGGGAAACCAGCGGGGACTTTGCCAAACTCGTAGTTTCTTTACTGCATGTGAGTTGATCACAGAGTGTCTAAGACACGGACCCCTCACGCAGCGTGGACCTGACAACTGGAGACATGATGATGCACACAGCTACATTTAAAACGTTTCCATTTCAACATGAATCTGTGGTGATTGAGCGACTCTGTGTTTTTGTATGTGTGGGTATTAGCCTACTATAGTCCGTTTCTGTCCAGACATTTTTTTAAACAAATAAGATTTCTTCTTGTTGTGGAAAATTCATTTTAAATTAGACAAGCCTGCCAGTAACATTTCAGGATGTTATGAGGTGGGCATGACTTAAGTCATTCTAGAAGAGAAACCATTACAGCCTGTTAGCCCCGGTTATGGCTGTAATATGCACCTCTGCTATACTATAGGGGGTGGCAGTAGCTCAGGGGGTAGAGCGGTTGTCTGACAACCCCCCTGCTCCGATCCCCGATCCCCGGCTCCCCCTAGCTAATTGTCGAGGTGTCCCTGAGCAAGACACCTAGCCCTAACTGCTCCCGACGAGCTGGTTGTTACCTTGCATGGTTGACACCGCCGTCGGTGTATGAATGGGTGAATGTGAGGCAAATGTAAAGTGCTTTGGATAAAAGCGCTATATAAATGCAGTCCATTTACTATAGCATATAGCATTTCACAGCCTGCAGGAAAACATATTGAGTAGTGTGTTTTGTTATCATAATGATAACGACCTAGTATGACTAATATAGATGTCAATAACACATGTCACATTTGTCTCAAACATTTCTGCTCTACCAACAGAAAGACAACGTTCAGGGTGTCGTCCAGATAGACATCGAGGTATTGCTGAGTATGGAGAATGTTTGGTAGACTAGTAGAGTTTGGAGCAGGTGGTACAATGTAGTGTTCCCTGAGTGTGTGTGGTGATGGCTGGTTTAACCTGTGGGCACTGATTAGCCAATACACCTCAGTCTGACTTGGGCCAGGTGAGGCTGCTTAAACTAGCCACCAACCACACACACTCCACACTATCATAACATAAGTCACTTTGACTCGGACATTGAAAATAACCCTAGTGAGTAGTGTGTGTCTTGGTTTCTGGGCTAATGCTGGTTTCTGGTTTCTCTTGCTGAAGACGTTGTCTGCCTCGTTGGACACCAAGAAAACGGATCCTGGTCTATGGATCAGCATCCTCACCTCCAGAGATGCTGAGCATCTCAACAGAGGTGCGTGTCTTGGTTCTGTCCTCTTGACTGCGCCGTGTCAGAAATAAAATGGTGGAATAGCTTTCAACCTTCAGAACAAGAAAGGCACTGAAAGACTCTTCTGCCCTCTAGTGGACAGAAATGAATAGAGCTTTAAAGGCACTAAATGTGAAGGATATTCTTCCATGCAGTGTTGATGGGCCTGGAGCTGGAGAGAGGAGAGCCTCTGGATAAGATACTGGAGAAACGTTTCTCTGGCGATGTCAGGATGGGGATGAGGACGTTAGGTAAATATCGCACGCCATTGGGGAGACGCTTTTTTACTTACAATACCAGAATTTGACCATGTTTTCTTTTTTGGTCCTATTTCTATTTATCTTTGTGCTATTATTTACTATTTAGTTCTTTGTCACACTGTTTGTTACGTGCTAACCCTGGCAGTGTTAATGGTATGCTCTATCTCGTTGAGCTACACTGGTAAATACTGTCATTACTGACAGAGAGCACATGTCCATGCATGCATATGTACATCCCACTTAACAAATGTAAAGTGTGCCTCTGAACTCTGACCCTCTGCACACTGACCCTCTGCACACTGACCCTTTGACCTCTGGTTGCAGTGCAGTGCATTCAGAACCCCCACTTGTTCCTTGCCCAGCGACTGGTCCCCATGAAGGTATGATGTCATCGATGACCTCACAGAACTCCCTCTCCTGTCCTCGCTGAGCTCGATAACATTACATCATGAAGACAAGATTCTATACTTTTGCTGTTTACTTATCTGTTGTTGTTTTTGTTCTATTTGACTCTCTGCAAATACTCAAATACTCTAAATACACTCCAACTAGTATTGGATTATATAGAGTACAAATACTCTATAAATATGTAGAAGTACTTGAAGGCTTGTGTAATGAGACATTTTGTCGTGGACTTGTAGTGGACTTGTAGACTTGTTGTAGTTGAAGTGTTTCCTGTGTGTGGTGACAGATGTACTGAAGCGAGGAGACGCCAAATGTCTCTGTCTCTCCTCCAGGTGGCTTTAGTTCACGGGGTCATGGTCTCCCACTGTGAAGAGGACCTGTTGTGTATCAGAGCTGCTTTCCTCAAACTGACGGGAACCTCGCTCTACACTGCTCTACAGGTACGCACACGCACGCACGCACACACAGTATTCTTATATTTGTATATCATACAAGCTGTTATTTTTGTTTTCCACAACCAGAAACACTTCAAGGGGGAACATCTACAAGCCCTGCTGGCTATCTGTCGATCTGAAGACTGAGATGAGCTCCACACTTGATACTGTAACATGGTTTCTGTTGTCTTATGTTCTCATGTGTCATAAAGATGAGCGTTATTTACATTCTCTGCTCCCTGCTTCGTGTGTTTCAGTTACTGTTTGTATATGAATATGTTTTGAATATGAATTGTATATGAATGAGGGCGGCACTAGCTCAGGAGGTAGAGACGGTTGTCTGGCTGCTGGTTTGATCCCCGGCTCCACGAGGTGTCCCTGAGCAAGACACCTAACTCTAACTGCTCCTGACCAGCTGGTTGTTACCTTGCATGGTTGACACCGCCATCGGTGTATGAATGGGTGAATGTGAGGCAATGTAAAGTGCTTTTGAAAAAAGCGCTATATAAATAATCCATAATCCATGAATAAGAATGATAATACAAATACATAAGAGTATTGATAATGACGATAATAATAGAAAGAAGAAGAGGAAGATGATAAATAAAGTTATGTAGCAGTGAACTGATGATGTTGAATGAACCAGTTTATTGCAGAGTTTAAAGTTGTTTGAAGAGCAGGTGGTACATGCTAGCATGCTAGCGCCCTCTTGAGTGTGTATGGTGATGTGTGGTTTAATCTGTGGGCCTTGATTAGTCAATAAACCACAGGTGTGCAGCCTCAGACTAATCGGACTCGGACCAGGTGAGGCTGCTGACCAGTTAAGACGTCAATAATAACCAAGCTATTATTGCCATGGTGGCCTACAAATGCACACTTCAGTTGTAGGATGATTTAACAGCTTAATTTACTAGCCAACTCAAACTTGATCTGATTCTGTTTACAGTGATGCACACACACACACACACAGATTTACGTCTGTTGAGATGGTCGGCTAGCACCAACTATCACCATACTGCTATCACTATTACTGAGGACAGGAGTAATGGTAGGACCACAGAGCTCAGCAGAGGCACTTTGACAGCTGTGCCTCCATTTATGGTAGTCTGAGTCCCTGTTGTCATGGTTGTTGGAACTCCCATTGTCATGGTAGTCGGAGCTGCTGGTGTCAAGGTAGTTGGAGCTCCTGTTGTCATGCTACTCAGAGCCCCCGTTGTCTTGTTTGTTGGAGCTGCTGTTGTCATGGTAGTCGGACCTGCTGTTGTCATGGTACTCGTGGCTACTGTGGTCATGGTTGTTGGAGCTCCTGTTGTCATGGTAATTGGAACTCCCGTTGTCATGGTAGTCGGACCTGCTGTTATCATGGTAAATGCACCTCCTGTTGTCATGCTACTCAGAGCCCCTGTTGTCATGGTTGTCGGAGCTACTGTTGTAATAGTAATCGGAGCTGCTGTTGTCATGGTCATCGGAGCTGCTGTTGTCAGGGTAGTCCGAACTACTGTTGTCATGGTAGATGGAGCTCCTGTTGTCATGGTAGTCAGAGCTCCTGTTGT
>OMKP01079873.1:0-12511 GCA_900302375.1 Bathygadus melanobranchus
CAAAACAACCACCCTGATGCTGCTCTCATTGTGGAGGGGGTCTTTAACAAGGAGGGGTTCCTGGCTCCAACATTCACCACTATGTAACCAACAGTAGCTCAGGGGGTAGAGCGGTTGTCTGGCTAACCGGAAGGTCGCTGGTTCGATCCCTGGCTCCGCCTAGCTAATTGTCGAGGTGTCCCTGAGCAAGACACCTAACCCTAACTGCTCCTGACCAGCTGGTTGTTACCTTGCATGGTTGACACCACCGTCGGTGTATGAATGGATGAATGTGAGGCAAATGTAAAGCGCTTTGGATAAAAGCGCTATATAAATGCAGTCCATTTACCATTTAACCTTTCCCTGGTCCAGTGGTTCACGCATGCTACAAGAGGTCAACAATCTTCTCTGTCCTTCTCTGTTTGCTGATAGATAGCTTCATCAGCCAGTAGCATTTAGCTCATCATGAAGTGCTTTGATTGGTTGGTTAAGGACTACATCTGCTCCTCTCTCCCTAGCACTGTGCTGCAGTTTGCCATCCCAACAGATACAGACGCCATCTCACAGGTTTCCCATCTTGACAACGGGGGGTTGCCTCGGTCCTAGATCCAAAAAGATCAATGTAGATAAATGTATAACCATTATGGCAACCCCACATTTTTTGAGATTGAGATTACACATTGAGATTACACATTGAGATGTGTAAACCCTTTTGCAAGGGTGACCTAGCCAAATAAATAAACTAAGTAATGCACAATTCCTGTGAATAATTGAATAGAATAGAATAAATAACATATACATAACATAACACCCTGTACCAAATAACAGCTTGGTGGGTCTCAGCCAATGCCAATCCTACATATCACGTACACAACCATTCCACAACACATTAAATATTAAAAGAAGCAGACCCTGCTATCGTACACCCTTAGTTGATAGTTTTATCGAGGTTCAGTCTACATGGGGGCACCCTGTACCTTCTGCCGGAGGGGAGCAGTACATATTCATGTTGGCTAGCCTGGAGATGCTGGTGGCCTTTTCTCGTCGTCATAGCAGTTCTCACCAAGCCGGTAAGCTTGGATTTCAGCTGAACAGTGAGGTTTCCATACCACATTGAGATACCATATAAGGAAACCGCCCGATATAAGAAAAACTAAACAGCAAGCCATCTAAACCGCCATAAAACAGCACATCCACGGCTCAAAACAGATGCACTTGAGCAAGTTATCTACCGGCAACCTGAATATAAGTGCAAATGCATTACAATCGAGAGCACGCATCACCATCACCAGCCTCGACTACTGCAACTTGCTCCTGGCTGGACTCTCGGCCTCCGCAATCAAACCGTTGCAGCGCATCCAGAACCGAAGCTCTCACATGTGACCCCTCTCTTTCACAACCTCCACTGGCTCTCTGTAATCACTTGCATCAGATTCAAGACATTGTGGAACTGCAGTGCACCGCAGTGGTGGAACGAGCTCCCGACCGATGTCAGGACAGCGGTCACTAATCAGCTTTGCAAGGGACTCAAGACTCACCTGTTCAGAGTTCACCTGGACTCTACATAGCTTCCCTCCTTACCCCCACCCCACTTACCCAACCAAGGTTTGAATTCCATCCCGACAGGGATCCCTAGCACTTACTTGTATGTTTGTACGTCCTAGCACTTAAAACAGTACTTAACATTGTGTAGCATCATATCCTGGCTATCTTGCTGTTTACCAGCAAGGGGTCAACCTAGCAATCATGAGTGCTTGAAACTTGTTCTATTCAAATCTTAGTGTACTGTCTGAGATCTATTGTTTCAGTCTTGACAAATGTAATTATTGTAAGTAGCTTTGGACAAATGCATCTGCCAAATGCCTTACATTTAAATGTAATGTAAATGTACTTAAAAGCAACTCAAACATATAACAAAAGTTATACTTAAATGGATTATTTATATATCCAAATCACTTTACATTGCCTCACATTCACCCATTCATACACCAACGGCGGTGTCAACCATGCAAGGTAACAACCAGCTTGTTGGGAGCAGGTATCGTGCTCAGGGATACCTCAACAATTAGCTAGGCGGAGCCGGGGATCGAACCAGCAACCTTCCGGTTCCCAGACAACCGTCTCTACCTCCTGAGCTAGTGCCGCCCCCTCATACTTATACTTACACTTCATACATATAGTTCATTAGTTCAAAAGTTGTACTTCATATAGCTCATTCATTAGGAATTTAAGAAATGCGGAAGGATTGGGAACGAAACAGCAACTCAACTTGTATTGTACATTTCATCACCAAACAAGCTACGATGAATAAACATAAAGCTGACCAAACAATAGCGCTATAGAGAGGAGTGCTGCTGCCTATATATATATATATGTGACGTGTGTTTTGCTCTCCCCACAGTGAGGCTGCGTCCACGAGGTGTGACGGCACTTGGACAGACGAATGTTCCCACTAGTGGAGTGGAGATTGATATAATCTGCGGTGACTGGCATCAGATTTGTAACCATTCGTCAAATAAACGAACCAGCGTCTGAGCTTGTCCCGGCTTGTTTTTGCATGAAGATGGAGTGTGTGGCAGGAGGTGGAAGCTGAAAGTTATATTTGCAACCGCAAAAAGCAAGCAGGCCAAGAAACAGAACTTGTGATGCGTGCTGTCTGTCTATCAATCTCCTCGGCTCCATTTCAGTGATGAATATATGTACATCTATTAAATTGAACGGTGGCCAATCTCTTCTGTCTGATTACATACGGTATTCACATCTAATCATGACAAAACACTCATCGATATAGGGAATTTATAAGCGTTTCACTTGTGAATGATGCTTGATTTGGATAACCTTTAATAGTTTTGAAATGTTGCCAAACATTAGACGTATTTTCTTGTGTTACATTGTGTAACCTAATAGACTAACGGCCTTGAATGTGCTACTCTATGGAAAAGAAAATGATTGGATAGTGCTGCCATAACACAAAGGGGTCATCAAACAATAAGGAAATGTATTGAAAGCAAAACTAAGTCAATCCTCCACCCCCACTAAAAAACATTGTACAACTAATAGGCTTTTCCTTCTAGAAGCCAAGCAATGTTGTTATCACTCATTTAGCACCCCATCCTCCCAATGGAATGTTGTTACACACACACCATTTTAGACACGGTCGACTAAACGTCTTTATCGAACATTTGAATTGTGGAAGATTCAGGGTCACCCCTTGAGGAAAGCATCATCTTTTCCAGCTGAACATTTCCCTTCATAAGCTGACTTCCAGCTGCTGCCATTACTGGCCACAATATAGGGCACAGATCTTAAGAACCAGTCAAGCTAGAGGATCCTTTATTCCCAGGGCTATAGCAGCTACAGCAACTATAGGAATGGAAACGCATCCATTATGGAATTGGAATTAATTTAGAATTATTTGCGGTATAAACCCATTTACATTAGATTTTTAATAAGTGTATTATTTAGTTAGATTTATAGGTGCATTGTTTATTTCATATATATATATATATATATATATAAGAGGTCCGTTCCATTACCCTTTTAGAGTTCTCCGTGTCTATGTGGGAATCTAGTGCCACTGCAAAGTAACATAAATCATAAATGACTACACAAGAGTCTAAGATAGCAGCCTCTTTATTGGCAATATTCATTAGATTTTTTACAGTACTTTAGATTTTGTAGTTGCTGACATGGTCGCCAATAGGATTGGTTGATGGCGTGATCTGTGGAAGATGAGGAGAGTTAGCAGACTCCAAAAACACGTACAATTGACATGAATATACGTGAATAGAGATGAATGGCTATGCAGACCTTGACATCTTACCTTGCTGTGTTGTTTACTCTTCCCATGGTGTTTGAGCAAAAGATTCTTCAACTGAAGGTTCCGGTTGGGTTCAATCTCACCCGATAGTGAGGGCAGTTGAAGGGAGTTGGTGAACTGTTTATTAACATTTTGTCACTATGGTTGTTTAACCTCAAATATCACTTTTGTAACTATGCAATCTAGTCTCCTAACTGTGAATTGGAATATCTTGTAAAATGTAATTATAATTACAATTCAACCCAAGTACTTAGTAAGGGTATATAAGGGTGCAACTGCAGATCATTTCTGGATTCTTTTTATTTTGTTGTGTTATGTGTACCACTTGTCTTGCTGTCTTACTAGCAGCTAATTGCCCCTCGGGGACATTAAAGATTCACTACTACTGCTTATACACCTTTTGCCAAAGTTTGCCAAGTTACCTTTTATTATCTATAGTGCACGTAAGAGGATTAGCTATACAGGAATGTCACCTGGACCGAGGCTGATTAGAGTCAGGGCTGGGTGAGGCTGCACACCTGTTGTGCATTGATTAGACAATGCACCACAGGCTAATCAATGCATTGATTAGCCTGGTGAAGCTGCTTCAATAAGCCCCCACACACACACACTCACTATGTAAAGCGCTTTGAGTGCCTTGAGTATGATAAAAACAAGTATTATTATTATGATTATTATGATGATACAATATGCAAGATTTGCGATTTCATGCTAGCTCCAGTCAACATTTAAAAAAAAGAAAACACTCCTGGCCCCTCCCTCTCCCTACTCTCTCCAAAACCTGCCTGCCCTCAAAAAGTGATGCCTGCTAAAAAAACGTACCATGAGATTTCTCAAAGCTGCTGCAGAGTCAGAGCAATTAACCTAGATCCCTGTAGCCTTAAAGTTAGCCTCTACATGACCGAATATGTCTTAGAGCACATTTTAAATGAAAGGGTTAGGGTTAGGGTTAGGGTTAGAGTCATTTGCTAATATATACCCTACCCTAACCCTAACCCTATGTATATCCTTTGATTTTCTCGACAACCGTTCAGTGTCGAGTGTGAAGTTTTTTGGATGAGCGGTTCTCGAGAAACCTGCAAGCAATCAGCCAAGCAAAGAGTTCTCGCGGAGTATGAAATGTCCTGGCCAGAACTAACCTTTTCCTTGTTCTCGCAGCCGAACAAAGTTCTCTGTTCTCGCGGAGTATGAAACAGTACGGTGTGGCACTGGCTGGTATATTGCTGAGGAAGTGCAGTGTCGAGTGTGAAGGTGTTTGGGTGAGCGGTTATCAATACTGGAGGACACACAATCGGACGTTTCGAAGGACCAGGGGCACACTCTGAAGGGGCACGTTTGAAACAGCCACATGACTAGTAATAACAGTTCTTCATACCCTGATCCTTGTGTCGGCTCCCGGATACTCCTTCTCTTCCAGGCCTTCCCAGCGCTGGTCAAACTTGGCCACCACAGGATCATCAAAATCAACAATCTGAAATCCTGAAACATTGGCTCCTCCATATTGGATCTTAGAAAGATCTCCATCTACGAACCCCTGAAAAACATGAAGACACACATTAACGGTGTGTCATAATAAGAAAAATAATACATTGAAATGCATTATGAAACTATTATTAGTAGGTGTTTTTTGTAAAAAAAAAAAAAGATATATATATGTTCATGTATTATTATTAATAATAATAATAATAATTATTATTTTTATTATTGTTGTTATTAAGACATTTGAGATTTGTACAAACACTATAATAACAGGAAAAGAATGAATCTAAAATCTAATAATGACAGTTAATGGCAGTACATAAATACACTGACCAAGTTGGCGATAATATAATGGTATCCTTTCACATGCCGGCCAATAGTGATGACCTGTTGGGAAAACAAAATGTTAAAATATTAAAACCTTTCATTTGGTAGAACTAAATGAAACTAGAGATTGACATTAAAATATATTTAAATCATTCTGATCAGAATAAGGGCAGGTCAAAATACAGATTTTCAATTAATTGCTATCTTCAATGAATTGACTCAATATCGATTATTTGAATCCCGATAATTATCTTTTAATCTATTCCTTTATTGTTCACTTGTTGTTTTGCATAAGGGTGTCTGATGAATTACTTTGCATTTATTGTAAAGCAATGGTTTGATTTTGCCATTACTGGCACTGGTCATATTACTGTCCTCTGTAATATATGTGGCTGTTCTACACTCTTTGACTAGCAGAGGGATTAGTGTGCCCATGAACACAACACTAGCCTTAAGTAATGAACACTTTTGCACATCAATTTTTTGAAAGCTTCTATGCTTCAGAAAGCTTCATTTCGCCATGTTGGCCAAGTTACTTTCATAACATAATATGTGGTAGCCTATTACTGATTACTGCCATTTGAAAGTCATAATTTACATTACAATATTACTTGTGGTATATGGTAGTATATTATCCAATATATTTGTCACGTGTTATATTATTTTGTTAACGCTAAAAGTAATATAGTATGTTTTGTAACACCTTACCCCCAACACTGATCACTGATAGATTATAGATAATATATATAGATAGATATATAGATAGATCCAACCTGTTCCATGATGTCTTTTACTTTGTCTTGTTCACAGTCCAGAATAATGCGCCGTTCCTTACGGATTTCCAGATCCTGTGACAGCAAGTGAGAAGTTACAATAAATGTGATCTGTATTTATAAATACCATCCAGGTAAAATGTCAAATTAAATACCAGAATTGAATGAAATTAATAAAATCTAATGAGCATGTAGATACTGTAGTAAATGACAAGTCTCTGATGGGATATGTGGCTGTGTCTTTTGGGTCTGTATCCTTCTCAATGTGGTTCATTTGGGTTTTCTGACGTGTTTGTTCCCAAGAGGATTAACAATGCCTTCTTTCATAAAATAACCCATTTCCTTGTCTGTATTGAACCCGTTGAACCGGAATAGGGAAGACCGCCCCAGACCTCCATCACCACCCTCCCTAAGGAGAGATCCAGCACTTCTATGACCTCTATCGACCAAGACCACAAGGGTTGATGGAGACTGACTGCAGGTGGGTGGACTGGGGCCTGAGCACAGCATGCGGGTGACACTAGGAGACAAACCATAGTGATAGTGGGACGAAGGATCAGGACAGGATCAGGAGTTACTGCATGTGCAGTGAAGGAAGGTACGGCCATGACAGGTACCCGTTCCCAGTGTAACAAGACATATAAGGAAGGTACGGCCATGACAGGTACCCGTTCCCAGTGTAACAAGACATATAAGGAAGGTACCCGTTCCCAGTGTAACAAGACATATAAGGAAGGTACGGCCATGACAGGTACCCGTTCCCAGTGTAACAAGACATATAAGGAAGGTACGGCCATGACAGGTACCCGTTCCCAGTGTAACAAGACATATAAGGAAGGTACGGCCATGACAGGTACCCGTTCCCAGTGTAACAAGACATATAAGGAAGGTACGGCCATGACAGGTACCCGTTCCCAGTGTAACAAGACATATAAAGAAGTTCAATACACATAAGGAAATGTTACTTTGCGAAAGAAGGCTTTCTTTCAACACATCGGTGCATCAGGCGACATTTATGGCAACAGTGAAAATAACAGCAGATTGAAGTCTAGTTGAGTGTATTTTCATTTGCAAGACAAATCATTTTCAAATTATAGATGTTAAGGTCACCAGATTTCACTGAATTAGCAGCAAAGAATCCTTTCCTTAAATTCTGGCACCACGTACATTATAATAATAATTCAACCATACTCATTCTTACCCATCCCAAAAAAATGTCTAAAAACTAGTCCATATACTACCATCTACATTGTTGATTCTATTAGAGAAGCAAAATATCAGAAATTGGAGTAATGTGAATTTATGTGTGTATATACCTGAAACAGTGAGCGGTAGGCTTCGTCTTTCCTCTCATCTTTCAGGTTTCCAACATTTATTGCTGTGACCACCCATTTTTTCTCAGCTGCTGTATCCAGAATTACCTGAAGAGTCGACAGACCTACACACAGAATATCAATATTTGCACTAATATGTACTTTGTAGTAGTGAATTTATAGGATGAGTGATAACTAGTAGTATCATTACCTCTATCACTGTCATAGAGATAGGCAAATTTCTCCCATTTGTAGTACTCTACTAATGACACCAGGGGACCCTTTATTTCCGGTCTCATCTGGAGAACAAACTGGTTCATCCCTTCCACTGGAAACGAGGGGGTGATGAATGAGACGTGGAGTGTCTCGCAGAATGAGGTGATGGTGTTCACTGACTTTTTGTCGTAGAAGCCAAAGATTGCATAGACGCCTCGGGAGAACTGGGAACAGACTATATTAATGAGAGAGAGAGAGAGGGAGAGAGAGAGAGGGAGAGAGAGAGAGGGAGAGAGGGAGAGAGAATAAAATGATTAATTTGCATTATACATCAATTTCATAAAACAAAGTAGTAATAGTAAGTCAAGTTTATTTATAAAGCACCATTCACATCTCACATTGTCTTCTTTGATCTGAGATGTTATATACAGCTCTGCCATTAGCAGTATATGGGCATATAAGATGTTATATACAGCTCTGCCATTAGCAGTATATGGGCATATAAGATGTTATATACAGCTCTGCCATTAGCAGTATATGGGCATATAAGATGTTATATACAGCTCTGCCATTAGCAGTATATGGGCATATAAGATGTTATATACAGCTCTGCCATTAGCAGTATATGGGCATATAAGCTGTTATATACAGCTCTGCCATTAGCAGTATATGGGCATATAAGCTGTTATATACAACTCTGCCATTAGCAGTATATGGGCATATAAGCTGTTATATACAGCTCTGCCATTAGCAGTATATGGGCATATAAGCTGTCATATACAGCTCTGCCATTAGCAGTATATGGGCATATGAGATGTCATATACAGCTCTGCCATTAGCAGTATATGGGCATATGAGCTGTTATATACAGCTCTGCCATTAGCAGTATATGGGCATATAAGATGTTATATACAACTCTGCCATTAGCAGTATATGGGCATATAAGGGCCCAATGGCCAGTAACTGGGAGCGTCCTTACTGTTGGGCACCATATCTATATATAGATATACATTTTTTTTCATACAGGCTATTTATTAATAAATACTAACAAGTTAATAAATACAGTAAATTCACTCATGACATTATCTACATAAAAGCCTATTTGGTTGACTACGTGTATATCCGGTCTTTGTCTATGTTTGACATAACCTAGCCAGGTTATGTCAGATATCGGATGCAGGAATGGTTAGTAGGTGTTGCTCAGAGGACCTCAGAGAACGACGTGAGTGGTGTATGGGTGCAGTACGTCCAAAATGTAAAAGTGGGCTTGACCATGCAGTACAACTGTACTCTAAATCAATGAGAAGCCAGTGTAAGAAAATGAGAGGTCATATGAGATCTTCAGCAGAACATGTCATTTTGAATTGTTTGTAAACGGCCCAGAAAAGATTTGCTGAGGAAGATAAAAAAGTGCATAATATGTGATAATGTTGAGTATTGCAATGACAATATGACTTGCAATGAATAAACAAATATTGAAGTGTGCACAGTTCTAATGTATTTGAGAAATGCATTAGCATTTGAGCTGTGTTGTACATGACAGGACATTGTATGCAGATGCAACTAGATGCAAACAGATGTATATATATCTGTATATATATATATATATATATATATCTGTATACACCTCCCAACTTCTATTGCAATGTGTCAAGTGTAATATTGGCGGCTTAGCAAACCTAAGGTGTTTTCACACTATGTGTGGAAGCAGTTAACATGATCCGTTGGGAAAGGTGCCAGTCAGACATCTCTGTGGAGTTTGCACGTAAGAAAGTTTTTGATAAATGGTGTCAAGCCAGTAAAACCAAGGATTTTGCGCAGCTGCGAGAGCTGATGCTTCTGGAAGAGTTCAAAAGTTATTGTTTATTTAAATGAACAAAGGGTGTCGTCTCTCTCCGAAGCTGCTGTCCTGGCGGATGAGTTTACCCTGACTCACAAAAGGGTTTTCCATGCATCGCGACTCTTCGGCACCTGCTGAGAATAGAAAAACAAGGCCACCTAAGGTTTTCCAGTGCAATCCTTCTGCCGCAGGTGAAAATTGTGAGTGTTTCTACTGTCATGAGCCTGGTCACCTCATTGCCGCCTGCCCTGTGTTAAAACAGAATGAACAGTTAAAAAGTAAATGCCCCTCTGCTGTAGGACTAATTCAGGGAGAGTCAGTCGACAGGAGAACTGCCAAAACAAAAAGAGTGATGATGACTTTAAGCCTTTCGTTTCACATGGGTTTTTCTCCATGACCAGGTGGACCGGGCTCCTATCACTATTTTGAGGGATACCGGGCAAAGCATTCTCTGGCTCGACGTGGTGGTGTGCCTTTTTCGGACCAGTCGTACAGTGGTTCTGACCTGTTAGTGTGGGGAGTTAAACTGGGTGTTTTACACGTGCCGCTTCACAGTTACACTCTCCTCCTCCTTCGCATCTGGCCCAGTGTGAGCTGGTGTGCGACATCAGCTGCCTATTGCAGGGGTTGATCTCATCCTCGGGAATGATTTGGCTGGAAAAGTGTTGTTACCTCCATTGCACTCAACGTGTTGCCTGTTTTTCCAGCGTGCGTTGTGGCACGTGCCCAGGCTCGTAAGTTGGGTGATTTAGCGGACTTGTCTGATTCTCTTTTTGAGTGCGTCAGATGACTTTGTCAGCCCCTCTTCGAAATAAAAAGTGTACCAGTTTCTGTTGCTGTGTTACCAGATGAGAGTTTGGCAGTGGATAATAATCAGCTTATCAAGGCTCAGCAAGCTGATAGTACGTTGGCTGCCTGTTTGTCTGCTGCTCAGGAACTGAAACATGTTTGATGAAGGTGATGTGTAAATGGTTATGTCAGAGTTGGCTGGTAAGCATCAGGTCTCCTGTGCGTATCACCTGGAGAGTCAAGACTGGAGAGGTTTCATCAGACTCTTAAATCCATGCTTCGTGTTGCAAGTGTTGTGTAGAGTCAAGCAGGGAGTGGGATAAGGGTCTGCCACTGTTACTGTTTGCCATTCGTAAAACCACACAAGAGTCTCTTGGGTTTAGTCCGACCGAGCTGGTTTTTGGGCACACTGTGCGCGGCCCACTGTGGCTACTGCAGGAGAGGTGTCTTGCCGACAGACCCGGCCCTGTGCACAGTATCTTGGACTATGTGTGTTCATTCGTCTAAAATGAAAGATAAGAAATGTATGATAAGAAAACTCATTTTCACATTTTCCAGCCAGGGGACCATGTTTTAGTTGTGTTACCTGTCATTGGTTCCAGTCTTCTGTGGTCCTTATGAGATTGAGTGTAAATTGAATGATACAGATTATGTAATCAGAACACCAGATAGGAAGAAAAGGTCCTGTGTGTGTCATGTCAATATGTTGAGACAGTATTTTGGCCATGGTAATCTGTGGGCGTGCCAGTTGTGGTCCCTGTCACATGTGTTTCTCCTGTGGTGACCTCATCATAAAGTTCTGTGGAGGATGGGTTGGGTGAGCCGTCTGGAGGTGGAGGTTATTTGGTGCCCACCCAAACTACAGTCTTGCAGCGTGACGTAGATGATGGGGCACACAGGCCCATTAAGCAGCATGCTAACCCAGCATGCTAACCCAGCATGTTAACCCAGTGAAGCGGGCTGTCATGCAAAAGGAAGTTGAGTATCTCCTGGAAAATGGGTTTGCTGTGCCAAGCTCCAGTCCATGGAGTCAATAAACATCAGGTGAATGACAGTACCATTGAGAAGGAAGCCCTGGCATTGCTTTTGGCGTTACAGCATTTTGAGGTTTATGTTGGTTCGAGTTCAGCACCTTGGTGTAGAGACCAATATAGACCACAATCCTCTGGTGTTCCCGTCCCGTATGTGTAATAACAATCAGACTTATGCGCTGGTCATCTTTGCTACAGGATTGTAACATAGAGATCCGCCACATAAAAGGAGCTGATAATCTAGAAGCTGATACGCTGTCTTGTGCAGGGTTTTGAGTATCAAACATTTCTTTTGGGGGAGGAAATATTTGATCTTAGGTGGGGGGGGTGTTATGACCCTGGGTCATAATGTGTATTTGTATTTGTGTGTGTGTTGTTGTCCCTCCCTGCCTGGTGGTGGTGCTGTATACCCTGTGTAATGGAAACTGTAGCATGAGTGCATGCTATACATGGATATCGTGTACCTTCTGCTATGGTGAACGTTTAAAGAAACGGCTGAATGTTTCGACTGAGGTTAGATTGACCCATACTAACCCGGAGCCATTATCTAGTAGGGTTGTTTTCCAGCGTTTGTGCAGGTGTCTTATCTGTGCAGTCGCCTAGGCAACCCAACTTGGCAATTTTCCCCCAATCCCGTCCAATTTAGTATCTTAACTCTGTGTTCTCTTGTTCGGGGCTCTCACCTTCCAAGCTAGGACTAGGACCAAGCGGCATTTATCCTGTACTCTGTTTAATAATCTTTACAAACTTACAATTCCCAGCTTCGCCGAGGCAAAAACTCGGACATGGGAGGAGTTCGGTGAGGCCATGGAGAACGACTTCCGAACGGCTTTGAAGAGATTCTGGACCACCATCCGGCGTCTCAGGAGGGGAAAGCAGTGCACTGTCAACTCTGTGTACAGTGGGGACGGGGCGCTGCTGACCTCGACTTGGGACGTTGTGGG
>OMKP01079875.1:0-30097 GCA_900302375.1 Bathygadus melanobranchus
TGACCCCTACCTGACAGAACTCTCTCCTGCTCGTCGCCCACGGGTGACGGGTTGAGCAGGTGGGCGAACACGGCGGCGAAGGGGTTCGCGGCCAGCGGCTCGGTGCGGTACATCTCCCACAGCAGGTAGAGGGCTGTGAGCCGCTGCGGGGAGCTGGGCAGCAGGTCGGGCTGCTGCAGCAGCATCACCAGCACCGAGCCCACTCGGAAGTGCTCCGCCTTACCGAAGTAGTGGTGGAAAGCAGCGGAGAGGCTCTCGAAGGTGTTGGTGCAGGCTTCCTCCGAGATGATGCTCAGCAGGTTGGAGAGGTCCTTGGGTGCCAGAGTCATCTTCTTCTCAACTTTGTGATTTTGAGTTTTTTGTTAAAATAGGTGTAGTGCTGCCCCACTGTAATGTACCGGTTTACAACGCGTATGACCACATAAATGCGTTTAATGTATGTTCAAGGCGCGTTTAAAGCGGACTGTTAAGTAAACGCGACATGATACGTTAGCCTGCGTTAGCTTAGCCTAGCTAACTGCAGGATGCATGCAAAACCATTGTAAAATACTAATAACACGTGCTAACCACTAATATTTGACCGACCCGACTCCAAGTTGTCATACAAGTATTGAGAAGAAGAGTGCGTATGAATGAATACGAGATGAGGAGATCTTTTTTTTTTTTAAATTAAATGATCCCTCGGTTTGAACTTCATTCACAACATTAGCTTGCGTTTACACGCCAGGTGCATTCTGGTACATGGAGTCATGTACGGTGCACACAGATGCATTGTAGGATTTGAAGTCCTGTGCTCTGGGTGGCCCGTGAATAACATTCACATCTATCATTGCAACGGGGTCGTTGTATTTATATTTTAAATTGATATATTTCATGGTTATGGTTTACAGTTGCGTCGTGAGCGTAACAATAATATTAAGTTGACCCGGATATAAATATTGAAACCTCTTACTTCCGTTCCCATGAGCCTTTGCAGCTTCCTTTCCGACTGTTCTCGGACAGAGTGAGTATTATGTTGAAATGTTCACTGCAGTCTATCAACGTCCATCCTACCCCTGGTTCATTGTAGCTCACCAGTAATGGCAGCCGTTTGCATCTAGACACACAGATCTTCACTGTCTATGCATTAGTAGTGGTCAAAGCACATCCGTTGGCTTAGAAAGCCATAGAAATGAGAGCGATGGCTGGGGCTAAAGTACATTAGCCGGTCCATCGCAGATTCTCTTAACAGAATAAATGTCAGCGGTATATGTAAGGTTGCAACATGTCCACGTGAAACCGGATGATTGCTGGCATGGTATTCTTTGTTTACCAACCCCTCATACTGTATTGTTTCGCTGTTTTTCTTACATTGGCTGTTTGTTACCCCAAATGTACTTCCGCACCTCAAGTAATCTACCAGCAGGTGGCGCTGGTGTGCTAAGGCCAAAGCGGGACCTCGTTCCCATTTAAACGCCTAACATAGTTGACGGGCCTCGGTGAACCAGTGGTGCTCTTTATATATAATATGTTTTAATATGGGATTAATAAACTGTTGTGAAATCCGTTTTCCAGATGGCACCCAACAAGAAGGGAGGAGAGAAGAAGAAGGGGCGGTCGGCCATCAATGAGGTGGTCACCAGGGAATACACCATCAACATCCACAAGAGGATACACGGCATGTGAGTGCTGGGTCACGCTGTCCACCTGCTAGTGGTGAGCAGAACAGGTTGTTTGGCATATGGTTTAGTCCAAAGGGCAAGCCAAAATCTCTAGGCTCACCCGTATTCATATCCGGGCAAAATAGCCCCTAGAACACGTGTTATCTCTTTGTAAATGTTTATTTACTAATGTAATACAATTTGACAAACTATATTACTCATACATTTCAATTTCCAACGAAACGTTTTTTTTTCAAGTCAATATTGCAATAATAATTTATGGTTGTCACAAACTCCAACGACACACCTAGGCTTTTAAGTGTAAATGTAAGTGCTGGTTTATGTTTTGAAATCACAAATTGCCGAGTTTGTTTTGTTATGGGGGTGTTTCCAGTGGGTTTAAGGAGGGGACTAGTATTGTATTCAGGGTCCGACTGTCTCCGTGTGTTTCCAGCGGCTTTAAGAAGAGGGCCCCCCGTGCCATCAAGGAGATCCGTAAGTTCGCTGTTAAGGAGATGGGGACCCCCGATGTCCGCATTGACACACGTCTCAACAAGGCTGTCTGGACCAAGGGAGTGAGGTGAGCAGAGTGCTTGCCATTAATTGGCTCTATAGAACTGACAGGGATATATATTTGTTGTATACTGTCAGTTCTATGTCGGTTTGTTAACATAAGGGGGGGAAGTTTCATAGCGGCTCTGGAAACTGGAAGGTTGCTGGTTCGACCCTCAATTTCGAGGTGTCCCAGAGCAGGGCACCTAACTAATGGCTCCGGATGAGCCGACTGTCTCCTTGCATGGTTGACATCGCCGTCGGCGTAGCAACGTGTGACTGGGTGAATGTGAGACAATGTAAAGCGCTTTGAGCGGTCACTGGTTGCTAACGCAATCCCTCTATCATTTTAATTTAATTTTACCTTTCCCGGGCGAGTATGCAATCCTCCCGGACAAAAAATACGATTGCATTGCTGTTTTTATGGTTTAATTTGAGACGAACTGTTGAGTCGTGAATGTGAGGCGTGCAGCTCTTTGACTGGCCCTATCGTTAAACGAAGAATTCTGACTGTAATCTGTATTTATGTAGTTAAACTATCACAACAGGGAGGTGCAGAGGTCTGATGTTATGACACTGGCGACTGTTCATTCACACAATGATCAGGATTTATTTGTCAAGACTTTATAAATCCAGTTTTTCACAGAAACATCAGCAAAGGAAGTTATGGACGGTTAAATCTTATAATCAGTATTCTCAACGTAAGATTTGACAGTACAGCTTAATACTATAAATGCATATACCTCAAAGGGCGTCGTTCAGATCAAATTAGTCTGAAGCAAGAAGGCAACACGCCGACCAGTTAAGTCCAACCCCAGGAGAGGAGCATGTTCGTGGGCATGCCACGTGATCTCGGCCCCTTCCCAGCTGCCACATACCAGTGTTCACCAGAGCCTTTGGTACTCTGTGATCTGAACATCTGCTCTGCGGAGTGGCGTCAGTCATTATGCCTCAGCATAATGTTTATGTGGCGAGTCAGGAGGACCTCCAACTAGCGTTATGTTGTATCACAGAGTAAGATCCCCGTTTAAAGGAAGTGTTTTGAAATGTAGCGTTTTCCTACAAGCATGCTGCTATTACATGTATAGTACTATTGGCACTTTATCTACAGCGACCAGTGAGTTTTCTTTTAGATCCCAATCAATGTCCGTCAGTCAGTATGGAGTAGGTGGACAAAACAACAGTGAATTACTGACACTAAATGTCTTCTCATAAAGACCTATGTGCTATATTGCAATTGTATACATTTGTGGCGGGCATGTGCACGCTAAATGCTCATCGATCGATACAAGGAAGGAATCTTTTGATTTTATGGTAAAAGCACAAGTGCTTAATTGGTTAGTGATAATAGACCTGGGTGCAGACATGGTAAATTGATTGCTTTTATCCAAAGCGCTTTACATCGCCTCACATTCACCCATTCATACACCAACAGCGGTGTCAACCACGCAAGGCGACAACCAGCTCGTCGGGAGCAGTTAAGGTCGGGTGTCTTTCTCAGGGACAGCCCGACCGTTAGCTAGGCAGAGCCGGGGGATCGAACCGGCGACCTTCCGGTTTGCCGGACAACCTCTCTACCCGGATATGAGGGATGATTGACCCTTTTAACGTGTATCTGTCCAGGAACGTTCCATACCGCCTCCGTGTGCGTCTGTCCAGGAAACGTAATGAAGACGAGGACTCTGCCAACAAGCTGTACACCCTGGTCACATACGTCCCCGTCACCACCTGCAAAGGTCAGCCACTCTGTCTCACTCTTTGGGCTGGATTCACACTTTTGGCGTTCGCGAAGACGACCCCACGTTTGGGGTCCTGACGCCGGGTCTTTGCAGAGCTGCCCGCATTTATACATCCACGCCACATTAAAGTATACACAAGGGGGCAGTGTAGCGTCTACAACCCCAAATGTACGTGATTTTAAGATGCGCAGATTGAGTAACTGGCCTGCATGATCTGACTAACCAGGTTGCAGATCAGCCTTTTTTCTGTATTTTTAATATGCGGGCGATTCGTGGGTGGGTTCACTAAAATCAACGTAAGTTATTTCTATCAGCTATTTATTTCTGTATTCTATCCGTGTTCTTTACATAACCTATTACTATGTTGGGCGAAGCGCCGCTAAGCTCTGGGAGGACATCGACTTCCATAGAAGTCGACGACCATAGGTGATCGACCGCGGATCTAAGTGTGATTTTGGGCTTTCTTCTACAGACGTTTAACACCTCTCTCTCTCTCTCTCTCTCTCTCTCTCGTCCCTCCAGGTCTGCAGACAGTCAACGTGGATGAGAACTAGGTTTCCTTCTGGGGAAATAAAATGTGTAAATTGCGATTCCCCGTGTGTGCATCTTTTCTTCTGGTCTGTTCACTAAAGTAATTTATTTTGTGATTCTAGTAAGTGCTTATTTGTTGCTGATCCAATGATGATGGAATAATTTCAGTGAAGGGCGTGTGGTTTGGTGTCGAAGAGGTTCTTCAGTAGTACTTATGGGAGTGCATGAGAAACATGGATCCAGTGGTTCTCTAGCAGTTGTGGTTAGCTGTTATTTTCTTGTTTGACGCAGGCATCTGATGCCCTGAACTAGAGGATTGTCACCATTAGATCACGTGGTTCAATCCACACAAGAATCAAGAAGCTCAATCCACACCAGTTAACTTGTTTTGTGACTAAAATGGCAACGGAAATACATGTTAGTTCCCAGTGGAAAAATAAAGTGAACTGCGCTATGCATATGTATATACACTAAGGTATCATGACATTATATTAAATGTTAATGCCTACGTTAAGGTAATACAGTAACAAACACACTTTATAATACAGCTCAAACAGAATAATTCAGCTTTAATGTGTAAAAAAAATTAAACATTCTCTACAATCTGAACGCGGGGTCATTCTTAACGTGATTGTTTTCCATGGTGAGGCGTTTCCCAGTATTGTCCTTGTAGTTTGGGGAATAAATACTCTTGGAGATATTGGTCACTTTCAATGTTGTCCTCAGAAGAACATTGAACACACATTGAACCAGAACAGCACAGACAGTCTTCACACGGTCAGCATCACAGCATCACTCTCAGGCACAACTGAAATATTTGGCAGTAAACAAACATAATTAACACTGAGCACTGGTCTTGGTGAAGATTGGGCAATGAAGGAGACGTGAAGTTATTCCTGTTTAGTCAGGGTGATAACTAACAACATGGCAATGAAGTTAAGTAATGTAAAACAGAACTGAATGGTAATATAATAGGGTGACATTTGTTGTGTATCATCTTGGCTTGTTTATTAAAAAGGGGATAGAAATATTGATTTGGTTCACAAGCAGCTGTAGCGCAAGTCACCTGATGTGACTTGAAGTAGCGGGGACATGATTGGATGCATCTAAGGGGTTTGGTGTTCATTTAGTCAGTCGTCAAACCTAGCCAGAGGCACTCACACTGGAGTGTTGGCACACGGGACCAGTTTGACCACAGTTTGTGTTCTTAATGTGACCTGATGAGGCCTTCTCAAACACACCTGCAGAAAGAACCAAATCTCTGGCATGAAACAAATATTTATATTTGGTTTGTTTGGTGTCACTCCTTGCTTGTATTGTTGGTATCCAGCTGTAGTTGGCTCTCAGAAGGGATGGCAGGGCACCAGTGGAGCTCCACAGCCGAGTTAACAGACTAGCCAGCAGTCTTTGCTCCCCAGACGGCCTCTGGATGGTGAACCTGCCTCCCTTCAAGACCAGCATTGGTCTCAGCATTGGATTGGTCAGCCAGATAAGGCCAATGATGGGAGGTCCTATCATGGAAGGTTCCAGCGAGTGATTGGCTCAGCGGTTGAGGGCCAGTATGGCGGCCCTCTGGTGGTACTGGGTGTCCTTGGCCTGGGAGATCTTCAATGCCAGGTCCACAGGCTTCTCAAGGAACAA
Source organism: Bathygadus melanobranchus (assembly GCA_900302375.1). NCBI lineage: Eukaryota > Metazoa > Chordata > Actinopteri > Gadiformes > Macrouridae > Bathygadus > Bathygadus melanobranchus. The sequence goes on from OMKP01079875.1 coordinate 6,104, forward strand.
CACCAGTGGGGCTTCGGTCAGCAGAGAGGCCAGGATCTGGGCAAAGCTCACCACCCAGTGCTCCCCCTCCTCATCCTGCTGGGTCTCTGCCCCTTCCTGCCCGAGCCCCGCCTCTTCCTGGTCGCTGACCTTCGACCCTAGGCGGGGGCGTCCCACCTCGCCGATCTGCAGCACCAGGCTGGTAACCGTGGCGATGGCCTGGAAGAGGTCGCTCTCACCAGAGTCGCCGTGGAACATGCTGTACAGCGTCTTGCAGAACTGGATGAACTCTCGCTGGGCGGGAAAAACAAGGTCACGATCAGACCAGGTGAGCGCTATGTCATTCACACACCGTCAAGTACTAGGACAAAAAAAGTGTTTGAACAAAAAGTGTTGAAACACACACTTTAGTGTGTGTTTCTATGGTGAAGTAGTGTGATGTACCTGGTTCATGAGAGGAAGTGGTTTCTCTGCATCCTTCTCCTTCTCCTTCACAAGGTCCTTCAACATGCGCTTCAGCTGCTCCTGGTAGTCTGTCACTTCCTCTGATACCACTAACCACGGGATAGACAGTGCACAGACAGGTCATCAAGGAACATGTAGGGGTTAGACAGTGAATAAAGGGACAGGTCATTGAGGAGCAGGTATGGGTTAGACAGTGAATACAGATACAGGTCATTAAGAAGCAGGTAGGGGTTAGACAGGAGCAAATGTCCAACCCCTGCTGGACAGTTGTTTATGTTGACATACCTGGGGGAAGGTCCACATACAGCGGTCTGGTGGTGGACATCAGGGGACCCTTCATCACAGCGGAGTCATCCTCGCTCTCAGTCAGTGCTGTGAGGACACACACACACACACACACACACACAAACACAGACACAGACACACACACACACACCAGGTTATCTCCTCTCCAGGTGCTACACAGTCCACCCATCTGAAGTCTGACAGAATCATGAATGTGTGACTTGGGGTAGTGTTACCTGGTGGATTGTTACCTGGTGGAATGTTTACCTGGTGGATTGTTACTTGGTGGAATGTTTACCTGGTGGAATGTGTAGGCAGTAGAGCAGTCTTATCTTCTCATTCAGATCCTCGCAGTAAAGAGTGTCTGAGAACAAAACAGAGCAGCTTTAGCAGACAAGTAGCATAGATAATCCTTATGTAGCACTTATAGCTTTCACTGCCAGCCTGCCAACCCTCCTAGCCAGCAGGCTTACCTACCCAGCCAACAGGCTAACGTACCTAGCTAGAAGGCTAACATAACTAGCCAGCAGGCTAACCTAGTCAACAGGCTAATGTAGCTAACCAGCAGGCTAACATACCTAACCTGCAGGCTAACTTAGTGTACAGGCTAACGTACCGAGCCAGCAGGCGAACTCTCTGAACGTGACCAGGTTATCCTTGTCCTGGTCCAGCAGGGTGAAGGTCCGGTTGGCCACAGTGTCGCTGTGCTGCGGATCACATAGCCAGGGTACCAGCAGGCCATACAGGCTCTGGAACTGGGCCCGGCCCAGGCGGTACTGCTCCTGGTAGGGTCTCCCCGGGTCATGGTGCTGTAGAGCCAGCGCTGTACCACCACCCTCCCCCCAGTAGAGGGTTATGAAGTGCTCTGTCTGCAGGGAGGAGAGATAGGGAGATAGATGGATATAAGTAGAGAGAGAAGAGAGGAAGTAAAAGATAGAGAAGAAATGGGAGCAGAGGAGAGATAATTGTACTCTAATATACAAATATTAATATTACATACACCCATGAGGTTTACATTGACAGTTGTGTCTTGTCTTGTCCAGATGAACGTAGGAGAATAGAAACGGTACCTTGAAGAGGTCGTAGAGGTCTGCAAGGTCCTCTGGAGAGATGGACACCTCAGGGGTCACGACCCTAAGCTAGCGAGAGAGAGAGAGGGGGTGGGGGGGTATAAGGGTCAAATTGTCCAGGTCAAACATACGAGAGTCAGAATGGATAGTCAGAGAAGAAGAGGAGGAAGATGGAGAGGAGCTGGAAGGGATGGAAAAGGAGAGGTATAAAAGAAAGAGGGGGAGACAACGGAAGGGGGAGAACGAAAACAAGCCAAGTGAGAAGGTGAGAGGAGAGGGATGGAGAGAGGAGGAGGAGGAGGAGGTCCTACTGTGTTTTCCTTGCTGGTGTCTTCGTGCGCCTGCAGAACCAGGATTCTGTGTCGACACCGGAGTCTCTCCAGCTGTCTCACCGAAAGATCTCCGAACTTCTGGTGAAACACAAACACAGCTCTGTCAGAACATCAAAACAGAACTATTACTTAAATACCAGACACGTCATTACAAAAACAAAACAAATATATATATATATATATATAAAATGCACATGACAATTTATTATTTTTATTTTCATTGTTGATACTGATGTTTGAATAGGCTGATGTTTATTTTATTATCTACTGTAAATTCATATTTTTGTGCTGTGCTGTTGTAAAGCCTCAACTTCCCCTCAGGGATGAATAAAATACAGATATAATCTAGCCTGTAGAATATTTTAACTGTGTGCGTACTTGTATCAGTTGTATGCATGTACTTGATGTTTCCTATCAACATAAATATACATATACAATCCAGACATTCATACACATTCCGCTCCTGGATCAGGTGGAAGAGGCGAGTCCTTACCTGATAGGAGTCATTGAGGAGGTCTGTGATGATGGGGGGTCTAGCAGGGGAGGTGCTGCTGCCGTTCTCCTCCATTGCAGGTGGGGAGAGAGGAGGAGAACCCAGCTCCTCCTCAAGCTTCACCTGGTCCAGAAAACTAGATACCACACAGGACAGGTGTTATAACATCAGCCCTTAAGCTCCTCCCACATACAGGTGTTATAATACCAGCCCTTAAGCTCCTCCCACATACAGCTTTTGGCTATGCTGGTAATGTAGAAACAAAACCAGGTCGTCAGGGCATACCGGCGGCGGCTACTCAATGCAGAAGTATAAATGAAGCTTAAGAGTTACCTGGTGAGCACCATGAGAGCTTGTCCGTCATCAGAGCTGGCGCTGAGCTGTGATGCATTGGCCTGCAGTACAGCCAGGCCCAGCTGGAACACAGCCTGGATGCCCTGGGAGAAGAAGCTGTCGAGGACGCAGAGGGCACTGGGGAAGGGCAGCACACTGAGGAACAGGGTGAGGAACCAGGACAGGGACAGGGAGGAGAGGGACGACAGGTCTGGGATCTGCTCCGCCAGCTCGGGGAGACGCTCTCGGATCAGCTCCTCAAACACGGACTGGTCCACCTGGGCTCCTGTAGGGGTCAGCAGAGGTCAGAGGTCACCTGGAACCTAAACCTCTGGCACGGACACACACTACTATGCTCCAGCTCCTAGTAAAGCCAGTAGAAGACCGGCGGATGCGGTTGTACTGGGCAGCTCCCAGTGTCCACCAGTAGAAGCCAAGTCAAGTGTCTTGTGTGGGTTTGACCCCTGACCCCTCACCTATGACCCTGCGGTTGAAGTAGTCAGGCAGCATCCTCTCACAGATGGCCACCAGCAGCCAGAAGGCCTCCTCCTCCCTGCAGTACAGCAGCAGCACGGACGTCACGATGTTCATAGACTAGACACACAGAGGTCATAAGGTCAACACAAGGTGGATGTTCATAGACTAGAGACACAGAGGTCATAAGGTCAACACAAGGTGGATGTTCATAGACTACAATATATTGTTGTTTCACTCTTTCGACAGATGTACCTATTGTCACTTTGGACAAAAGCTTTTCTCTACCCAAAGCGCTACAATCATAATATCATAGAACAGAAACACAGGGAACACAATAAAGTACATTAACACAATAAATAGATTAACATAATAAAACTAGGTCATACAACACCCAAGTTGAACAAGGCATGTACAAGAAGGCAAGACCATGGCCAGAGCATACAAAGCAAAGGTAGATCAGGTAGACTTGAAGAGAGTTTTAAGACGTTTCTCAAGGGTAGGGACATTTCTCAGTGCCTCAGGCAAGGCATTCCGCAGCCATGGAGCACCTCAGCAGCAGACCCTGTCACCCACGGTGAATCATTTACAACAGGGCTGCTGGAGAGAGAGGAGGCGTCTACCTGGCAGTATCCGATCTTGGGGTTGCGGTGGGCGTAGGCGGTGAGCACCCTCCTGAGGGCGGCGATGCCGGTGGGGTTCTGGAAGGCGGGGTGGTCGGGGAGAGAGCGATGCAGGTCACGCTCGATCTCCTCCGTGGCCAGGTTGCTCTGGCCCATGGCCCGCTGCACCAGGTCGCCGTAGTAACCCTGGTGGGACGCCAGCTCCGTCACCGCACCTGCAGACAGGAACGCACCACATATAAATGGTAAATGGATTGCATTTATATAGCGCTTTTATCCAAAGCGCTTTGCCTCACATACACCGGCAGTGGTGTCAACCATACCAGGCAACAGCCAGCTCGTCGGGAGCAGTTGGGGTTAGGTGTATTGCTCAGGGACACCTCGACACTTAGCTAGGGGGGCGGGGATCGAACCAACAACCTTCTGGTTGCCAGACAACCGTCTCTACTACCTGAGCTACTGTCACCCCCGACTGACAGGAGAACTAAACCCCCTGACCCCGCCTTAAAGAAAGCTTTCAGTTTTTTTGTTCATTCTGGGGCTGCAGGGCTGCTGGCTCACCTGTACACGCCCCTTCAGTTCAGTTTCAATAAGTGGAGGACAGGTGTGTCGCATCAGCGCTTAATCAGCAGGTCACCAGGTAGCCCTATCAGCCAATCAGAGGTTACGCATGCAGTAGCATGTGTTTAACCTAGAGAGGGAGTCACCTAATGCAAACCAATCTAAAAGTGATCCGGGTCCGGTTCTTCTTGATGACTCTTTTAGTGTACCAGATGAACAGACTAGCTATCCTACTTCATCTTGTTTGTTTTATTCTACCATTACATGGCCTATTGCCCTCCTAACATCCATGGAAGGACGGATCCCTCTTCTGTGTTCCTTCTCTAGGATTCCTTCCTCTGGGTTTGAGTTTTTCCTTTAAGTCCTTTAGAGGGCTTAGGGTTAGGGGGCGTCACATAAAGTGGGGCCTGTAAAGCCCTAACCCTTTCAGACTGTCACTGTGATTAAGAGGTACTAATAAAGTGGCCTTGACTTGACGTGACCACACTGTGTACAGAACACTGTAAACCTGCTTACAGTAACCTGCGTCCTGTAAATTAATAACCTGTGGATGACGAGGGACAAGGGTTTTTTCCAGATACTGGTTGCTCAGCAACACTTGGCAAACAGTGTTTGATAAGCAGCGGTTTTAGGTGTGTGGTGGTAAAGCTACCGTATGCTAAATGCTGTTTTTGGATGTTTTTTGGATGACATCAGGTGTACAGAGAGTCAAGTCCTGACAAGATCCATCGCCATAGAAACCATCGCACATCATGGGAATATCCACACACACACACACACACAAACATGCCACCACAGAGAGTGAGAGAGAGTGAGAGAGAGAGAGAGAAGGCCAGACAGAGATAGAGATAGAGAAAGACTATAGATAGTGGCACAGAGAGACATTTGTTAAGCAACAGATGTCTAGATAATACGTAACTTCAATGAGAACAGGTTATAAGGTTGTATATTATACACATATATAGATCATTAGATTATCGATAATATGGCCTTCATGCATTATGACTATTACTTAATACAATATACACATACATAGATTATTATCATCTATATTAGATTATATACAAATAGAAAGAATGAAGAGATGTCAACGAAACAAACGAATGAAGGACAAGTAAGAACAGGTAGCTGGACAGAGAACCATGTGCACACACACACACACACACACACACACACATGTACATGCACACAAAGCTCTGCACACACACACACACACACACACACACACACACACAGAGGGACAGGTACAACCAGAACACGTGTGTTTGTTTTGACGGCGTTGCTTCCCCTTTTTCATTTCTGTCTCATTTTCTTCCTGACATTTAGTTTTTTTTTTACATGTTTTACTTTCTTCTTCTCTTCTATTATCTATGAGCTTTAATGGCAACAAAGGCGTTACACTTTTGAGCAAGTACTACTTTATAGGATCAATAAAGTAGCCTGGCTCTGAATGAATGCTCTGCTCTGTACCGTGTTTGTCATAACATAACAGCACATGTAGTGGTCACCTGTTCTGTGAACTAGATCTCACCATATCTACACCTGATCAGAGAACATCTGGTACAAGGACGGACGGACACACACACACACACACACACACACACACACAGGCGGCAGCTGTTACCAGACAAGGTCATCCAGAGTTCTCCTCTCAGTGAGTCGGGTATCCCCATGGCAACCAGTGTGTGCATCCTGTCGGTGCGGAACATGTGCACGCCGCGTCCAAACTCACTGAAATGATCTTCCCACAGCTGCAGCCGACGCTCCTCCATGCTCTACGCACACAATAACACACACACACACAATAATACAATACAATAAGACAGATACAATAATAACAACGATCGCCCCACAGCTGCAGCCGACACGCTGTACACATTAATACACGCACACACACATATGTCTATTAATACACGACACACACAATACAATGTTTACAATTATACAATTATCACGCACACATTCATGCAAAACAACATACAACCTGTTGTTATGAACGTAATAGATCAACATTCAAAACAGGAAATAGCTTTTTAAATGTTTTCTTTAGATTCAAGTGGAGGATTATAATTTTGATTTAATTAGACTAGTCTAGATGAGACTCAACCCTTAGTATTACTTCTGGGAAATGGAGTACCTTGCTGTGGAGGTTGTTATCTCCATGGAGGTCATGGCTGAAGGCGGTCATCAGGGCCTCTGTGTTGACGGTGTTGCGCAGCACCTGCTCCTCCACCTCATCCTCGTCAGAGCAGCCCGTGTCATAGTAGAAGGTGTAGTAAGGCGTCTGGGAGCTCTGGAATACAAACACCAGGCTCACAGATGGTCCCCCTAGCTAAGTGTCGAGGTAATCCTATGTTCTATACCCACTATAGTTATAGCCCAGGTTTCCTCAGAGAGAGGTGGAGTTGTGTACATACCAGGGGCCTCCTGGTGGGTTTGTTGGAGAACATAGAGTGTTTCCAATGCAGTGCTTTGAGTCGGGCGTTGAGGCTGTCCACCAGGTCGTCTCTGTCCTGCAGCTCGATGAACTGGAAGGCCTTCTTACTGCGAACGCTCACTATTACAGGGTTGGGCAGCGGGCTGGAGCTCTCCGCCTTCTCTATCGACAGCACCTGGTCACGACGACACACATCAGGAGAGCGCTTTAACATTCAGCTGGAATACTTTCTAGAATGTTATTATGTTACCGGAGCATCTACTTCCCTCCAAGCCATCGCTTGAAGGCGGGAGTCCTGCTGTGTCTTCCTTCTCAAGTTTTCTCCCCCCCCCCCCCCCCAGCCTCTGGGTTCTGGGGAGTTTCTCCTCGTCTTCCAGAGGGCTCATGTCTAGGGGTTGTAAGCCTATTCATGTAGTTTGGTAAAGTGTTGACGTAGTATGTTGGGGTATTCATTAAAAAGACACTAAACCGAGGTCCTGACTCCCTTTGGTCAAGATCCCATGGCACTATCATTGTTATTATAGTGGTGTAATAATATAATATGCATATATAAAGTATATATAACATATTGGAATATTGACTAATAAATAAGGAACGTCCAGGTGCATTGAGGCCTCAGACACAACCTGACAGTGGTTCATTCTTAAAGGGGAACTTTGCCAAGCTTCAATGGGCTTTGTATCATTTCAATGTTTCACAACGTTCTGCGTCATCCGATGCATCCGGTAAGATTTTGAATATGCGCTGATCTGTGCAAGAGCATCCGCGACAACTGCAGGTGTTTTTCACACTATATCCCTAATGCAGATAGATAGAGATAAGGTTGAACATTGTTGCGCAAGTTCTCCTTTAATAACACTGTGTGCTTCAACCGGCAAGAGTAAACCAAGTTGGTTTAACAACCCGGTTTAAGACTACATCAAATCTTAGGAGAGAATATATGACTCCCCACTGAAAAACCTCTTGGGAGGAAAACCTGGTTTGCGAGAGAGAAATTGGGGCAGGCAGGGTAAATGAGTAACCATAATCTCCTGTAAACCATAATCTACACTTCCAGTAAGGACCACGAGGAGTGAACACCTTCGCCTGACTATCCACCACTGTTCACGTCTAGATCAGATCAGACCGTGACGATTACGTGACCTTCACAGGTCGCTCTGATAGCTTGGGCTGCACAGCCGATGTGTAGGTGTCTCAGGGGTAATTAGTGAGGTTTATTATCACCGGGTAAGGTGTTAGCACACTCGCACAGCGTTATGGTGCGTTTAGGTACCCAAAACCGGTGTACGGTATGTTCCAGGTGTGTTTAGGTACCTCAGACAGATATAAGAGATAAGACGTGTTGTGGTTACTACAGACAGAAAGAAGGTGTGTTAGGGGCCGATCACACAGAAAAGTGTTGCAACAGAAGCGGCTACTTAAAAGCCATGGCAGTGTGCTTTGTGCGAACCCCTTGGAGTGCCTGTGGAGCGGGGCTGCATCCCAAAGTTGAACATTTTAACTTTTAATGTGCTTTGAAAAAAACTAACGAGGCCCATCACAAGAAAGTAGCTCAGGAAAACCATAGGTGAGCGGCCCCTTACAGGTGGACATAGGGGTACAGGGGTGAGGTGTGTTACAAGTGTGTTATAACAGGTGTGTTTAGGTACCTCAGACAGAGGTATAGTCTGTTATTGGTGTGTATACAAGCCATGTACCTCATACAGGGGTAAGATAAGTTACAGGTGTGTTATAGCAAGTCTGTTTAGGTAGCTCAGACAGAGGTAAGGCGTGTTATAGGTATGTTTAGGTACCTTAAACAGGTGTAAGATGTGTTATAGATGTTTAGGTACCTCAGACAGGGGCATGAGCAGGAGACAGTGGCCCTCACGGCTGGAGAAGCCCAGGTAGCTGTCGGTGGTGTAGAGTGTCCCTGCTGTGTGTGCACGGGCGTGGGGCGTCCAAACGGAGCAGGGGGCCACCTCGTGGAGCCTCTCGGCCCGGGGCAGCCAGAACAGAGCCAGGACGTACTCCCTCAGGGCCTGCTCCTCCAGAACCCTAGGGAGAGAGGGAGAGTTAGCCCCAGTAAACTTAAACCTAAATGGCAGGTTTGCTTAGTAGGGATGGTAACCAGTCAGGTTTTTGTGGGGCATGTGCCACCCAGGCTCCTGGTTAGGTGTGTCAAATCATACAACCAAAACTGAAGTAGCTACAAAGAACGTTAGTTCTAAGTACTGTGTCACACATTACTTCGTAAATATTGTCGATCGACCAATTAGAACTAATTTCCTGGTCCTCATCGCTAGCCATGTTGATGTCATATAAGAGAACAGAGCAGAACAGAACCATGGGCCAAACCCCCAGAACAGAACCCTACCCCCCAGCCAGAGTTTATGTCTGGGCGGGTTTAGAAAGAAGTTACATTTTTAAACATAGATGTGACCTAAATATCCATCTGTTCTATTCTATTCCTCTCCTGATATGGAGATAAACAACCAATATATTAAGATGCAATTTCCCAGGCGGGAAAGTAGGGTGTCACAGTAAAAAGTATAAGAATTATAAGAATTAAAAAGAGAACTAAAGAATAAGATGAGTATAAAACTACAGAAAATGTAGTGTGTATATACAATAACAACAGTAGAAATGTAGACCCTGAAAAACGATGAATAATGAATGAATAAGTGTATCATTATCGACAGTTGAGGCTCATGAATGAATATATATATTTGAAAAAGTGGAGGAATGCCCTACAAACACAAGCCAGGGTTAAAGGTTAACTACAAGGCACTCTCCCATGACCGAGTATCCGGTGTAAACTGGGGGAGAGTAAACTAGGTTAACGAGGTTAAGGACTGGAAGTGTTGGGTCATCACCAGAGTGGGTGAGGGTGTCAACCATGGACTGTGTTGTCTTGTAATCTGTTTCCTGTTGTTCTCCATGACGGAGCTAAAGGTGCTATTCTAGAATGTTCTTGAATCTATATCCGTCTATGGATACAGATTAATTCCAGAATACCACCTTTAGATCCATATATGAAAATCTGTATACAAAGAGTTATAAAAGTCTGAGCCACAGGTAACCGTTGGCATGACTCAAACAGTACCCGGATTCATATCCAAGTTTATTTGAATATCATCAAAGTGTGAGTCATATGACTTTAAAACAGACAGGCGTTCACAGGTTTGTACTTGGAGATGTAATTATCCACACCTTCAGCTGTCCGGCTGCCTCAAACGGGGAGTTCATTCATTAGAGGAGGATAAGGTCAAGGATCTCACAGATCTAATAATAAAAACGTCCTGAACAATGAGTGTCAGCCGTTCTGGCACGGAGGAGCAAACTAAAAAGCTAAACAGTGAAGACACATGCAGGGCAGAGGCTCACCAACTGCAGTCCTACAGAGATGGGAGCACAGCTCAATGCTGTGTCAAAACAGGGTTCCCACAGCTTCTTAAACAAACAAGTTCATCGACTTTCCAGGCCCAAATCCCTCAAATTCAAGGACCCAACACAGCATAGTTTGAGACACTGGTTACTGTTACAACACTGATCATTTTTATAGAATCAGAATCAGAAAAAGGAATCACATCACAAGGAATTTGGCCTGGTCTGTTGCTGCAAAACAACACAACAAACAACAAGTACAGTGAAATAAGGAAGTAGAAATGAGAAGAGTGCGTTGATGTAACCAGCAGGCTTTACAGAAGCTCACAGACGACAACTAATAAGATAGAGAATGTGTGAACACTTCTCAATTGTGTTATAGATTATTTACCAACATTTAGTAGAAAAATATATATATCAAAATAACTTTTCTATTCTTGCACAAAATACATAAATTCAGGCACTTTCAATAACCCATGTCTAAAAGGCCTTGATTTCTTTTTCTCAAATTCACAAACTTTCAAGGATTTCAAGGACCCGTGGGAACCCTGGTTATAGCTGGTTTTGTCTTTGGTCCAGACTCTAGTGAATCGACATGCTTGGAAACAAATATTTCCTTCTAACATTTGGACCATAGTTTCACCGGCCCGCACAAACAGCCCTCTTCCTCCTCTTCCCCCTCCACTTCTCCCTTTTCCTCTTCCTCTGCTTATACCTCCTCTTCCTCTGTTACCTTCTGATCTCACTCTTTATTATGTCCTCCTTTTCCTCACCTAGCTAGCCCCTCATCCTCATCTTCCTCCTCCCCCTCCTCCTAGCTCCTGAGACCAGTTGACCAGTTAGTTAACCAGCTAGTTCCAAAGCTAACTAGACATTCCATGTTAGTTTACTGTTTACATTTTTACTTTATTTTATTTTATTTTATATTATATTGCAAACTTGCACAGTCTGCCCTGCTGCCGACCCACATTTCACTGCTCCTGTACACTGTATATTGGCATGTGACAAATAAAACTTTGAATCTTGAATCTTGAATCTTGAAATGGTTTTGCTAGTTCTCTCATGTTCTCCGTACCGTCAATGTGCAGTCGACTGGTTCTGTTCCACATTCACAGTCTTATTGGAAACCTTGTTTCATTCCCAGTTCTTCTTATTTTCGCCCTATGCTTTCTACTCTATACTGTAACACCCAGAACAGTTATTAATAACTGTTAACAACTGCTCAAATGCAGTGATATCGTCTAAAGACTCAAGGCTGACTTCCTGTTTCGATGTTGAGAGAACAGCAGGAAGGGGGTCACCTCTCAACCATGTTGTTGCAGTCCAGACTATTTTAGATTATATTAGTTTATTAGACTGGTCAGATTAGATTAGTCAGATTAAATGACAGTCGATCAGGTGCTGACCTCTTGGTGATGCGAGCGGGCTGCTGCAGCGTGCGGTCCAGCTCCAGCCCCTCGCTGTCCAGCAGCCTCCTCAGGCCGATGTCAGCCAGCTGGGCCGTGAGCCTGTAGGCCTCGTCCAGGTTCAGGAACATGGAGAAGTCTCGCTGGCGGTGCCTGGTGCTCACACGCACCACCTCCGTGATCAGGCCGGCCGACGTGCACTCCACCCGTCTCACCTCCGCCCACGGCACCACAAACTTCACTATGGCGGAGGACAGAGAGGTCAAAGGTCAAACCTTACAGTGTTGGTATAACCTATATAACATCACACTGTTACTATCACTAATATGACTACAGATGGTCGAAGGTTGGGCCTTTTAATGGTACTATAACTGTAATAAGGATGACAGGAACATGTATGACAGGAACATCTATTTATTTTTATAGGTCGCTACTTTGTAGGAACCCTAGTTTAGTTATTAGTATTATCATTATATTATAATTATTGTTTTGTTTTTTATTTGCATTATTAGTGTGGTTCTGCAGGGGCGGGGGGGTGTTTGTGGTACGGACCTTCCTTGCCCAGCAGGAAGGAGTAGAAGGCCATGTGATTGGTGCTGAGGTAGAGCACGCCCTGGCGTGGGACCCGGCCCTTCCAGCAGCAGCAGGAGAATTGAGCCACCAGCACCTCCTGTGGCGGGAGGCCGAAGTGTAGCTGGAACTTCTGGAGAGCCTCCCTGAACCGCTCAGGGTCCTCCTCCTGGGCCGCCTGGCGACCCCGCGCCTCCTCTGCTATCAGACCCTGCAGTAGGGGGAGAAGAGAGAGGAGGAGAGGACAAGAGAGTGGAGCGGGAGAGGGATACAGAAGAGGAGATGGTTAGGAGGAGAGAGAGGGGTGAAGAAGAGGAGAGAGGAGATAGGAGTTGGTTAAGGGAACTACAAAGGCAGGCTGCAAACTTCCAGCAATAGCTTCTGTTTCTGATTTGGTAGCACGCTGGTATCAACAGAGAAGACTGTGTGTGTGTGTGTGGTTGTTTTGTTTTCAGAGTGACCAGTGTATAGTTCATGATGAGAATTTCATGAGAAGTTAACACTGTGAGCACAACCTCACCTTGACCTTTCCTTTAACAAAGTTTGAGACGTCGTCCTTGTTCTCAAAGACGGACAGCGAGTGGAGGACATTGTTGAGCAGCCAGTCCCAGTGGCGTCTCACCTCCTCTATGGTGGCCCCTAGAGGACAAAACACCCGGATATCAACCGCATCAGACACAACACAGCCAACGTAGAGGAATACAGTTATACCAGACAGACAGACAGACGGGCCCTACCACTAGCGATGACCCAGCTGATCTGGGAGGAGGGGACCTGGAGGAGGATCCTGAAGGGTGTGACCCTGGCGTTGGAGTCCAGCACCGTGTCCAGCGCCCCCACCAGGAGACCTGCCATAAAACACAGGATATGATGCCACAATCACACCAGACAGGATATGCTGTCACTTAGGGCTGGGTATCGAACCTCAGTACTTTTTTTAGGTACCAACATAGGTACCAAAAGAGTTTGGTATCTATGTTTGGTTCTCGACACTCTGTAATTTCGATCATTCAGATACTAAAAAGCAATTCATTTCTCTTTTGGAATAATAACAACATTGTGGAATGATACTTGACTGTGAACTTGTGAAATAATAACATCAAATTCAACTGTGCAAATAAACACACACAAACACATACACACACAGAGCGGCAGTGGCTCAGGAGGTAGAGCGGTTGAAAGACACCTAAGCCTAACTGCTCCCGACGAGCTGGTTGTCGCCTTGCTTTGTGTGTATGAATGGGTGAATGTGAGGCAATGTAAAGCGCTTTTGGATGAAAGCGTTGTATAAATGCCATCCATTTACATCGGAAGCAGCTCTCATTAATACATGATCTAATGTAATCAATTATCGTCTGCTAATCAGCATCACGCTCTTCCAATGAGGAGCGAACTCACGACAGAGGGTCCCTGTTGACCTTTAACCCTTCACTTCCTGAGGTCGGTCATCGTATGCCACAACACACCACACTTGTTATTAAAGACCTCCTCAAAATGAACATGGTGGTTTTAATTATAGTAGTCATTCTCTGAGAGACTGGAGTAAAGGAAGTGAGAGTTACGGGTAAGTAACGCTATAGAGTAAGTATTAATAATAAAGTATTGTTTGTGAAGCAGAACTAGACGCAGATCTGATTGGTTGGCCTGGGTCCTGGTCGGTCCTGTGATCAGGGATCGCATGTAAGAGACCACCATTACCAATGTTATTATTCTGTTACTACCTTGTGGTGAAAACGTTGTGGAAATATGATATGAACAGCTCCCAGTATGGTCTATGTTTACAGTATGTGTATTTATAGTACAGCAATTATATTAAACCAGACTACATCAAATATGTAATCTAATAATAATAAAATGCTGATAATGTTTACATTTATTTTTCTACTGCTCTTACTGTGTAAATAGACATATTTTCTGTATATATATTTTTGCATTATTAGTTGTTTTCTTTATTTTTTTTAACTACTGTGGCAGCCAAATGTTCCGTCCGGGATTAATAAAGTACACCTTATCTTATCGAAAACTCATCTGTATGTTTACAGGACCGTCTACATGTTCAACTACAGCATACTATGTATATACATCAGGTCCCTTTACATTCGATTCCCAGTCCAGTCTGGTGTAAACCAGTGTAGACCATTTTTGAATCCCAGATGTTCTGGATCACTGGCGTTCCCACGGCGACAGCGGGAGCTACCGACACGTGAAGCCACTCTTTTGTTTGTCCAACACATCAACAGGATTTATACGTTGTTGGCCTTTCCTGCTCCATAGAATACCCCTCTGGCTGTGTGGGGTTATCTGCACAAAGATGCCCTCTCTTCCATACATATATGTATAGGTTGTAGATCAGTCTGCTGTTACAGCTCAGGCCCAGGAGTGAAAGTAACGCAGTTCACATAGAAGTGATGAGATACCAAACCTCCTCCGAATGAAGAACAGTGTTTAAAACTACTCTCAGACTACTCTAGTCGCAGGACTACGCTGACAGTATTTTGTAGTCAGTTCTATAGCCTAAGGCTGGGTTAAATCATGGGTTTTCTGCAACCAATGGATAAAATTGAATCACAGAATAATGTAATAGGCTACATCTTTTTACTTTAACTCAACTCACGTGTCACTAGAAACCACAGAATGTGGTTAGCACTTTGAGATGTGAATGAAAAGTGGTTAGTATCTCAGTAACCTCGTGTTTCATGGAAAGCGACCAGACATGCTTCTCTACAAGAAAACACACACAGACACACACACCTGATCAACAGGTAGTCAACGACACACTAACAGTCGCCCCCTACCCTACTTGTTAGACATGGAAACCAAACGAAAAGTTAAGTTAGAACGAGTGTACTATCTATCGTGTTGATGTTTCATCAAGTAGGCCTACTAGTGATATAACCTGTTCTCCAGAAAATTAGAAAGGTCTCAAATTCGAAAAGAGGGAGGAGGGGGAGACAGAGAGAGAGAAAGAGAGGGAGAGACAGAAACAGACAACAATGTAGAGTTTAGTAGCCCAAGATTGGGAGGAGACCAGATGGTTGTCTGGTGGTCCTGAGACCACTGTAGAGGGCAGGTTATGGTCTTGTTGTTTTGTTTGTTTACCTGAGAGTTTACCCCCAGATTCTCCATGTCCTCTCCGGCGCTGCAGAAGGAAGAAATCGTTGCTTCTCTCAGTCACCCAAAGCTTCAGCGCGTTTCTCAGCAAAACCTCCTCTGGATTCAGCCACATGATCCCCGACTAGGCAGGATTACCCCGGCGACTTAAAAACAACCAGTCCCACCAGGCGACTTAAAGGGAGAACGAGCCTCGGCTTGCGGCGAAGCACTTTCTGCGCTCATGGTTTTACTCACGCCCCGTGTGAAAGTGGACCGTGGATGTGTAGTATGCAGAAGTACACGCAAGCATGGGCGTGTGAGTGTGTGTGTGTGTGTGTATAAGAAGAACACACAACAGCCCAGTAGCGACTTCTTATTTCCGCATTTCCTCCCAGCTCTCCTTCACTCGGTTCCGGGCGAGGGCTTGTGGTCGTGTTGTGATTGGCTTGTTCTCGTGATACTGGAGTCAGGATTACCATACATGTATAATAAGATGTGTATTACCATTTACACACAAAGGCTTTCTGATCGCTGATAGGACTCTTAGTTGCATCCTTGAGATGCGTCTACATGTCCCATACAGCCTAATCACCACAACTGTCTCTTTAAATGATCACATCTTTTCTTCAAGAGTTACAAGCTTTAATTAAAATGAACTGATGAGTGTGCGAATATTAATATTGATATTTGGTCTACAGTCCTAAATATTGTATTCATTATAACGGTCACTGTGGGGAAACTGGAAAGGAAAACGAAAGATTAGAGGAGAAACTGATGCAGATAGCATGGGAGTGAAGATGGTGTTGATGAGTGGAAACAAGGAAAACATTTCTTATATAATCATAGTCTATTAACATAAGAATGACTTGACTAAGTTGTAATCAAGTCATGCACTTTTTTGAATGAGGAAAAGTCAAAGCCCTCGTCACTGGACCGTTTTATTAGAACAGGAAATGTGATTGTGATTAGATCATGGGAAATGGCCATTATTAACAATCAGGTTTATCTCATTTCGTTGAATTGAAAGTGCTTTCTTTAAACGGACTGCTTGTCATTGGAACATCTACATCACTAAGATTCTGGAACTGCGTGTGTGTGTGTGTGTCTGTGTGTGTGTGTGTCTGTGTGTCTGTGTGTCTGTGTGTCTGTGTGTCTGTGTGTGATGATTGACGGCTCCGTCTGAGGCGCTTATCTACAGCTGTCTCGCTCTCAGCTGTTGCGGACGGAACGCAGCGCTCCCGCTCCTTATATGTGCATATCGAGGCACCAGGCGGAAGTCGATGCGACGTTTATTATTGTCCCCGCCAACATGCGTTCCTAATCTATTTCATAAAGACTACACACATTCGAAGACATTAAAAAACATATTTCAACACGATAAAGTATATTTATCCCATGCCAATAGAATATATATTTATTTGAGATTTTTAAATACATGTTACAACGATAAGGCTGAATATAATTGTGGTGTCGTATCGGAAGCAGTACGGGGTGCGGTCCATGTGTTTCCGGTGGCTGGCTGGTCTCTGATCTCAGTTCTTCTGTCAAAATGCAGGTTAGTAATGCTTAAAATACCAATATAACACGATCCGTTTGTTATTTGTTCTGACAACATGTTGAATACTCAAGGTGTCGTCTGACCGTTTGATATGAGTTATTATAGTTATTGTGATATTACATTGTGTATTTCTATGTTTTATCTAAACTCCCTGGTTCAGTTGTGCAGTAAAACAGTAACTAATGGTTAATATTACGCAATAAAAACAACCAAAAAACAACCAAATACATATCAGTTCAACCATTAAGTTCACGTTAAATCGTGACTTATTTAAAAGTAAAACATATTCTACTCTTCATTGCTTGCCGTTGTGCGGTTATTTGTATGTTATTGTGTATAGTGAGATAAAGAGATGTAGGAATAGAGTTCGCTCCGTTATCTGTTTCGATTTGACAATGTTGGGGGTTTATTCCGTTTTTCTGCTTCCTGACAAACTAAATGGAAGTAAACTACGTTGACTTGGTCGTGCTGGACCACCACTATGCTTTCGGCGGCGCTAATGGGCAACCTAGAAAATGGGAATTTCCAAGATATCTTTCTGTAAATTGTGTAATATTAAGAATATTCAGATTCAGGGTACATTATTTGTCTCGATGGAAATAGTTTATCACCGTTGTTCTGCTCAATGCATAACATATTAGTAAATGATAGAGAATAGAATATAACTACAAAATAAAACACAGAAATACTCCATTGGAAATAAGCTAAAAATGCACCATTCGAATAGTTAGTTATTACCAATACTTAGTTATTGTGGATTGAGGACTTTGTGGTTTGAAGGGTGATCTGTTTTCCTCCCAGGACCCAAATGAAGACACAGAGTGGAACGACATCCTGCGGCGGAAGGGAATCCTCCCTCCCAAGGAGACCCCCAAGGATGAGGAGGAGGAGGAGGCGGAGCTAGCCCTCCAGCAGCAGTCTATCGGTACGGCAAACAGGATGCTCTCACATCGTCCAATCACAGGCCTGTTATTGCGATGATGTCATGTTGGACAGCAACATCAGTCAGACTGACCTCTTTATACATATTTGAGCTTTTTAAATGTTTTTGTTTTTAATTCCTTTTTAAATGTTTTTTGGTTTTTATTGCCCGTGTAAAATGTGTTTGAGTGTCGAGGAAAGCGCTTTCCAAATAAAATGTATGTATATGTGACAGTCTACTCTCTCTGATCCGGATACTGGTTCTCTGTATCTGTAGTGAAGACCTACGAGAGCATGAGTCTGCAGGAGCTGGAGGAGAACGAAGATGAGTTCAGTGATGAAGACGAAGCAGCCATGGAGATGTACCGGTAAGATGTCAGCAGGGGTAGCGGCTCTGTGTGTATAGAATGGCGTTAAATGTGTAAACGACTCAAATTAAACCTAGTCTAGACTAACATGAATGAAACTAGGTTAAACTAGTTTAGTTTACAACAGGACTCAAAGCACCCTGAAGTCACCCTGTCAGGAAGTATAGTCTATGGAGAAACTCTCTTCGGTTTCCCAGTATGATCCATTCCAGAAACAACATTAATATTACAGCCTGCCAGGCCATGTCACAGTACTGCAAAACTGTTTAGGAATACTCATACCATAGTCCTGTATGTAGTAAGTTTTAGTTTATTTTAGTTGCATTTAGTCGTTTAGCATTCATCCAAAGCGACTTGCAAGTACGTTTATTTCTATATATACACACTACCTCAAGACATGTTAACATGAATGATGATAAACGTGTTGGGAGAGAGTGTTGACAGCATCGCTCCCTGCAGACAGAAGCGTCTGGCGGAATGGAAAGCCACGCAGCTGAAGAACATGTTCGGGGAAGTGGTGGAGATCTCTGGTCAGGACTACATCAAGGAGGTGAACCAGGCTGGAGAGGGCATCTGGGTGGTGCTGCACCTCTACAAACAGGGGTGAGACTCCTAGCCTTAAAGCCCCTACACACTACACAACTTTGAAAGTCGTAAGATCGCTGTACTGCACACACTACATGACTGTCATATATCGGGTGTCTTGAAGTTGCTGTGGGTTTCACACTACACGGCTGATCTGTGGCAGGGCACATTACACACAGTTTCACTTCGTTGTCTGTCCTGCAGAGGGAGTTAGAGGGAAATAAATAATTTTGACTGAAAATGACAACTCACCCCCCTTGTTTTTCTCTTGCCCGTCTCGCGGTTGTCGCTGCTGTCATTATGTCATTATGGTCAGTTATATGTGTTTGGTGTTTGTGTGGGGCATCATGGGACCACAAGTGAATCTATGGTTGTGGTCGAATAGTCTTTTTTGCTTAGGAAGGTTCCTAACTGAGTCAAATGACCAGGAATTATCCAAGTTGTCTTTTCCTAAGTCCTTATGAATTCTCCTTCACATCTTAAGTGGTTACGATCACAACCTATTTCTCCCTCCCATTTCCCAGCATCCCTCTGTGTACACTGATCAACCAGCACCTTGCGGAGCTGGCCAGGAAGTTCCCCCAGACTAAATTCCTCAAGTCCATCTCCACTACCTGCATCCCCAACTACCCCGACCGCAACCTGCCCACCCTGTTCGTCTACTACGAGGGGGAGATGAAGGCTCAGTTCATCGGACCCCTTGTCTTCGGCGGCATGAACCTTAAAGCTGACGGTAGGACCATGGCTTCTACACCACTTCAACTAGTTAATAATGCACGTATTTAGCAGCTATTTCAATGTTTAAACGAGGTCAAAATATATCACAAGCTCTACCTACTAATAATAACAGGTTGGTAATTTAATATACATATATATTATTAATAGACATTTTAAGCTTTGAAAATGCGTTCATTATTAAAAGCCCTTCTAAAACCTCTTCCCCCGCTTACCGCAGTCTCTTATTTCTATGGCCACAACTGAGTAGTGGGAGCACTGGACAGCAGGTGTCAATGTGCTACCGAAGTATACAAATATTGTTCTATATTTGAATACATGTGTCGTGTGATGTTCTCAAAACACCGGGGTTATGATAGTACCCTTAAGTTTTGTCTTCGCTAGTGGCTCTGTGCCTTTTATGGTGGTCCGTCATTCAGAATAACGCCTCGGTCCTATGAGTGGATCCGAAAGCCACTGGCGTTTCCCAGACAGCAATTACGTAATATTGTAGTGTGCTCTTTGAGGCCTTATTCAAAGAATTTGTTTTTGTTTTTTTTAAATAATGATTAGTCTATGTGGCAAACCTCTGAAATGTTGCATGGTGATGCTGGAAAGGGAGCATGGTGGCACAGAGCCACTGTTACATTCTTTGGGTAGAACCCTGGTTTGAAAGTGCATGTGACCCTCTCATTGGCTACGGTGTGACCATGTGACTTGCGTCTGTCCAATCAGAGCTGGAGTGGAGGTTAGCGGAGTCCGGCGCCGTCAAGACGGACCTGGAGGAGAACCCCAAGAAACAGATCCAGGACCAGCTCATGAGCTCAATCAGGTCCTCACTGCCTACGTGCAGAGACAGCGACTCGGATGATGACTACTAGTCCGTTTACATCGGTGGAAGGCTAGCGGCGTGTTGGCGTGGGCCGCCGCTACTTTAGATTAACTAACATCAGAGTCTCTAGCGGTCTTCACACGAGACGGTTTGGCCTCGGTCTCGACCTTACACACTGTGGTAGAGGGGGAATCGAACCTGTGATCTTCCAGCCGGGCTAGATGCTTTGCTGTCCCTACAGTAGCCAACGGCACTCTTTCATGTAGCGTCTAGAATGCAAATGCTAATTATTATTTTCATACTGTAACTCCAGACACCAACACAAAGGATTATGGGAAGGTACTGCCATACTGCAGGAAGTTGTAGCCAATCAGTTTCCCAAACTTCCTCCCCAACTCTCATAATCTACTACATCTTAAAACATGGACCCACTCCTTTTTATTATGTTTGAGAATATGTATATAATCACAAAATGTCATACATTTTATACATGTTGGATTAAAACGAGTTCATCTCTGTTCATCGTCAGTGGTTCTGTGTTTAAAGTATTTTAAAGAGGCTTGTACATACATGGAGCTGACCTGTAAACATTTACATTTAACACATACATTCACACGCCATACATATATATACATACACTATCCATACCTGCATATGCATACACTTAGATCACGTATGTGTACATCCATATTTACAGACAAATGTAAACATGGGTAGATAGACCGTACAACAGTAAGACACTTGGCAGTCAGAGTATTGCAGGTGTGTTTTTAAATAGAATCATTTATTGTATTTTGTGATAAAATAGCTATCCTCTAGGTGGTGTCCTTGTTCTCTTCTTCTGTGGTGTTTACACTATATCCTGTCTGGGAGCTCTCGGATCTGCTGGAGCCAAACAGGGACAGTATTAATAAAGTTGTACAAACAGACAACGAGTAGAGTCATGCGGTGTTCGAATTGGTCCACTTGCGCCTGTTTAGGTGGTCACCATTTTTGTACACTAC
This sequence comes from Bathygadus melanobranchus, assembly GCA_900302375.1. Classification (NCBI taxonomy): domain Eukaryota; kingdom Metazoa; phylum Chordata; class Actinopteri; order Gadiformes; family Macrouridae; genus Bathygadus; species Bathygadus melanobranchus. The sequence continues at coordinate 27,573 of OMKP01079875.1, forward strand.
TCAATACCCATAATGCACCATAAAATAAGTCTACAACTGATGTACACTATAGGACAGTCATTGCGGTTTTCATTGTCATCAGACTCCAATAGAGATGGACCGCACATACAGGTTCTAAATGCAAATGAGCAGTGTGGGTGGGACAGTCACTGGGTGACCAATACATAATTGGTGTCTGAATTCCCTCTATTCCCTGCCCTACTTGTTCCCTAAATAATGTACTGTACAGTGGTGGTTATATAGGGAATGAGGGAACAAGGGAGCAAATTCGAACAAAAGCTACATGTGTTGGCACTAGTAGAGTGACAGATAGAGCTATGTGTGATAAGATGTGCAAGCTACAGCTAGCTCCAGGCTAAGGGTCATCACCATCATGACAAGCTGCTTCTTCCTCCTCTGGGAGAGTTTGGGGAAGAGTCTCATCAGAGGGTGGACCGAGTGGGACTGGAAAGAGAGAGAGAGAGACAGTCAGTGGTTGGTTTACTAATAATCTGATGCAGTCACAGTTACCTTTTTTTATTATTATTTATTATTATTATATATGTGTGTGTGTGTGACTGGTGTGTTACCTTGTGTTGGACGTGCTGCATGGCCCCTAAGGAGTTGCGAGCTTTGGAGTAATGAAAGAGGAACTAGAAAAGGAGAAATTCAGGATTCAATTCAACTACATGGAATTACATTGTGACATGAAACTATATTACATTAGATTAGACTAGATTTGATTACATTTCATTACATGAGGTTAAACTAGATTACATTACACTATGATATGAAATGGTTACATTACATTAGACTAGATTTGATGAGACTACATTTACACAATCTTAAACTAGATTAGATTACATTAGATTCAACTAGATTACATGAATGACAGTCCTCATGAATGTACTTACTCTCTTGAACACATTCTGTACTTGTTCCTGTGAGAGACAGAACCACAGATCATCAGTCAACATATAACTGTAGATATGTATTTATACGTCTACCATCCTATTTTATCTTATTTGCTGCACTGCTTGTCAGTATGTGTCCTCTTCTTACTGGACTGTTAATTATTTGTTGCTTACTTAAAGGGGAACCGCCATGCTTCGCTACTGAAGCAGTGCTCACTTGTACTGTTACAGTATAAGTGAGGGCCTCAGAGGCTCAGGAGGTAGAGCGTGTTGTAAAATGGTAAATGGATTATTTTATATAGTGCTTTTATATCGCGCTTTTATCCAAAGCGCTTTACATTGGCTCACATTCACCCATTCATACACCGACGGCGGTGTCCATGCAAGGCAACAACCAGCTCGTCAGGAGCAGTTAGGGTTAGGTGTCTTAGTCAGGGACACCTCGACACTCAGCTAGGGGGAGCCGGGGATTGAACCAGCAACCTTCCAGTTGTCCGGAATCTCCAGACAACAGTCTCTACCTCCTGAGCCAGACAGCTAGTGCTGCCCTAGCGGCACTAGCTGTCTGGAAAGGTTGCTGGTTCAATCCCTGGCTCCTCCTAGCTAAGTGTCGAGAAGCAAGACACCTAACCCTAACTGCTCCAGAGGAGCTGGCTGGCGCCTTGCATGGCTGGCACCGTTGTTGATGTATGAACAGGTGAATGTGAAGCAAGATTTTGGCCACAGGTCCACAGGTCTGAAAAGTGAAATAAATGCAGTCCATTTGCCATTTACCAAATTGTAGATACTTGATGCGTTTGTGTATCAGCACTCCGCCTACCTCGTTCTGATCTCTCCACACTAGATTACCAACATCCTCCCTCCTGTAAAGACGGGGAATCTGGGGACATTCAGAAGAAACAGATTTAGACTACAGATTTATAAGAGTTTACAATCACTAGTCATGTGCCCGTTTGGCCCGTTCCATTGCTGCTTGCAGCTTTCTCCTCAGCAATACACTCGCCATTGCAGTGCCCATTCCGTACCTGTTTGGAACGAGCCAATACTTGCAGCTTTGTCGAGAACAACTCATCCAAAAAATGTTGACACTGCACTCGCACTGTGTTCTTGGGGGGACAGGGTGAGCTGGTGGCTGTAGCATGTAGCATGTTGTTATATTATCCTCCTGTTGTAGCATGTCGCATGTTGTTCTATTATCCTCCTGTCACAGCATGTAGCATGTTTTCTATTATCCTCCTGTCGTAGCATGTAGCATGTTGATCTATTATCCTCCTGTCGTAGCATGTAGCATGTTGTTCTATTATCCTCCTGTTGTAGCATGTAGCATGTTGTTCTATTATCCTCCTGTTATAGCATGTAGCATGTTGTTCTATTATCCTCCTGTTATAGCATGTAGCATGTTGTTCTATTATCCTCCTGATATAGCATGTAGCATGTTGATCTATTATCCTCCTGTCATAGCATGTAGCATGTTGTTCCATGATCCTCTTGTCGTAACATGTAGCATTTTAGCCTGGATTATATTTGTACAATTCTTCATATTTTTTAATATTTTAGTTAGCGGCTTTGGTATGGTCCATGTTTGTTGATTGGTGTTATTGTGCAAACACCCACCCCTTTATATGAATGCCC